>JBBPMP010000779.1:0-13016 GCA_038090395.1 Boletales sp. KT-2023a
TGCCTGTCTTGGTCCGCCTTTGTTTGACTTGTAGTACTTTTTCGCTCTTTGGAGCAAATAACACTTGCATTGGCAATGTCCAGCCTTCTCGCAGAAAGAACAGGGTGTGTTTGAAGCACAAGTACAGCCTGGCGAAGAGGCAGAGAGCACAGAGTCAGTGTGCAAGGGAGGTGCATCTGAGTGAGGGTGATGATTAATCTCTTCTGTGTGGAAAGCAGCCTTGACCTTGTCTTTGTCGAGGTCAGTGAGCAAGGTGAGAGATGACACAAAGTGTGAGTAGTCCGCTCCTAAAGCACGAATCATTGCCATACAAGTCAGTTCCGCATCCATGGTATTGATATCAAACGAAGTGCCGTGCAGATCCTGGATTCAGAGCATAGATTCTTCAACTCAAGCTACAAGTGCAGGGAGGGTCTCTTCAGGACACTTCTGGATGCTAAAGAAGCATCATAAGCAACAAAACGGCTGCTAGCCTTCTGCTGAAGGAAGACCTTCTTGAGCGCTGCCCAGGCTTTAGTAGGGTCATCCTGGTCAGCCTGGATGTGGACTTGTTGGTCTGGGGCAATATTGAGCATGAGCTCGCCAGCTGCCTTGTCTTGCTTGATATCCCAAGCAGTTTGGTCAGCACCAGCAGCAGTTGGGCAAGTCTCTGAGCCATTGACAAGTCGCCAGAGGCCCTTAGAGCAGTACAACACCTTCATTTCCTCACTCCATGTGACATAGTTGGAGCCAGTAATGTGATGGGAGTGATGTTGGGGGTCAGATGACATGGTTTCTGAGCAAGTAGAGTGAGATGGCAGTGAGAGAGTGAGGAATTGAGTGAATAGGTGGTCTTTGAATTATTTTCGCTGGTGTTGTGGGATGGGAATGATGCAACTAGAGTGCAGGGCTCATAACCTGTTAACAGCTGGGTTTACTCAGCTGGAGCTCACTGTCAGAAACTGAGAGAGAAAGACAGTGAGCTCCAGACTACATCTGGAGCACTACAATAACACTACACAACAATGCCATGCCTTCAGTGGCTGAGGACATGACTAAGTAATTGTCCCAAAAAGCACAGAGTGCAAAATAAAACAAATGTAACAAATAACACTCGCATTGGCAATGTCCAGCCTTTTCACAGAAAGAGCAAGGTGTGGTTGGAGCACAAGTACAGCCTGGCGAAGAGGCAGAGAGCACAGAGTCGGTGTGCAAGGGAGGTGCATCTGAGCAAGGGCGATGATTGATCTCCTCTGTGTGGAAAGCAGCCTTGACCTTGTCTTTGTTGAGGTCGGTGAGCAGGGCAAGAGATGACACAAAGTGCGAGTAGTCTGCTCCTAAAGTGTGAATCATTGCCATACAAGTCAGTTCCACATCCATGGTATTGATATCGAATGAAGTGCCACACAGATCCTTAAACAAATGTATGTAACATACTGTCAGGTATAACAATTTTGTTAATCCAAGCCAATGTCAGAGAATAAATGGACACCAGTTGGTGGTCCTATCTGACAATCTATTGGTAGTTGACTATGGATTGGGACATCCAGAGAATATTCATGACATATTTGTGTTCTAAGGTACCTGGATCACCTAACAGTTGAATATATTGCTTCCAGAGGGGGCACTGGGTTTGGGTGGACAGTGCCTATCCATTAAAACCATGGTGTGTTGTCTTGTTCAAGAGTATGGGCCTGTCAAGGGCTGAAAAAATATATATAATTGGCACCTATTGAAGGTTAGTGGTTCAGAGATCAAATTTAATCACATACCTCAAGTTAAATTGTTCATTGTGGCATCAGGTGCAAGTTTGCATGGAGCACAAATTTGCAATGGGTGGTTTCAGTGCTTGAGGGAACTTTGCATAAAAATCCAGATGGTGCAAGATATTCAGATTGCCACACACTGAATCTAGTGTTGTCTTGTGCTTCATAACATGATTGTTCAGATTGAAGGTTCTCTTTGAGTATCTTCAATGACAGGGTGGGCAGCTGAAAAGGGAAGGGAGGATGAGGCTGTGCAGGAACCACCTGTTGTAGTGGAAGTTACCAAAGTGTTGCTGGAACATCACTTTCATGCAGAATTCATGGGCAAGTTGTTTGCCAATCTCAACATACATCCTAGTAGTTAAAAAAAAGCTAGTACATTCTTGTGATAAAGATTGTACTGTAGGACATATACATGACAGGATAGAAAAACAATTGCAAGTCCAGATTGGTACATGGTGAAAGTAGACACAAATTTAAAAGGAAGAGGGGAGTCAGAGGTGGTAGTAAAAATAAATAAAAAATGGCAGAAAGTAGGGAGTGTCAGGAAAAGTTGAATGATGAAGGGCCACAATAAGGCACAGGAGTTGGATGAAAAGTTGTCATGGTTTGTGTGAATGACAATGCCAGTGATGCAAAATCTTGAGATGACAACCGGAAAGATTGGCCATTGCTGCCCTGGAAAGAACCAATGGATCCACCTTGTGAATTGCCACCCAACTGTTGTATCTGTAAAGCAATCTTGAGGCAGGTTAGTTTGATTTCCTTGTACACCTTCAATAGCTCAAGTAGCTTGAGTTACAGTATTCCTGTCATTTGAATGCTGCTTCCACATTGGTGGTTGTAGATTTTTCAATCTGTTGTTGAAGCTTGAGCTCCCTTTTGTGGATGGAGTAGTTATATTTGAGCATAACATGGCAGGTGTGTCCTTCCTTGGCACTAAGCAGTGCCATCTTGCCATCCTTCTCCAAACTGTCAAGCTTTTAAACAAGCATGTTACATGACATTGAATTCTTCATAGACAAAAGGCTTGAAGTATGTGTGTGAACCAAGTGGAGACTGGAAGATGAGTTTGGTGAATGGGGATACAAGTGAGGGTGTGTAAATGCAGCATGTGAATCACAACAAATGGGAGTCTTTCCTTTGCCCTTTGAAGATAACAAAGGCAATATAGGATGGATCAAATTTTGAGCCAGAGTAAGTGGCCTGGTGAAAAGTACCTGGAACATAGACTATTGAGCAATGTCAAATATATGGGAAAAGTGGTCTTACCTGGCTGATTGGGGCAACAACATCCATGGTTGTTGAAAAGGATTCTTGGCTGATGTGCCTATTTTCTTCAGGCACAATCACATACATGCAACTCCTGACATGGTTCACCTGGTAAAAGTTAGGACATACTGTAGCTGGCTCAAGGCTGTCATGATTGAACTTGTGATATGTCTTGCAGCCTCCTATAACATTTCTGATGCAGACACTCTTATTTGCAGCATTAATGAAGAGGCAGTTTGTGTATGTCTGTATAGTCTGCACAGAGACTGTGACTACGTACCATTGATCCATTAATTTATTAAATAGAGTATATAGACATAACAGTGTTTACAGCCCTGTACAGATCATTGCTTACATAATGAAAGTTGATCACAAACTATTCCAGAGATGACTAAGGTGCCATACAGCAACTGAACTCATGGGGTTTTTTCAAACAAACCTAGATTTTTCATGTGGCTGAGCTGAGATGCCAAAAACAGGTGATGCCTCTGAGATTGCTGAGTTGTTATCCAGATGGCATGTGGTAGTTGGTTGGTCCATTCTTACTTCCTCCCCTTCCCACTCTCTAGGATTGCCTCAATGCCTCCCCAATGGCCAGGTTGACCATCCTTACATCAATTCTCTGTAGGTGCAGGAAAAGGCAAGCAGAAGGTGAGTGGTGAGGGTCACAAATCTGGCAGTGATAGCAGCCAGGTCACCAAGAACACTTATTGGATGCTGGATGATAAAACTACATTAATTGACCTGGTCCTGGAGAGCAAGGCAGCCATGGAAGACAGAGGTAATTTCAAACCCACATTTTGGACTGAGCTTGCCAACAGATTCCCTGCACCTTCAAGTGGCAAGCCAAAGACTACAGAAAGCTGCAAGAAAAAATGAAAACAGGTGAGTCACATAGACAAGATGTCTTAGTTACATGTCTAATCAAGTATGCTTAGTTGAGGTCTACATATACCATCATCGACAAGATCATGAACACATCCAGCCTCACATACTTGCTCAAGAGGGGAGCAGCCATTGGGCTGGAGAGTCAGCACATATGGGAAGGAATCATCAAGGTGCATATGATGATGTTATACATCTTATCAGCAGGTATTTATTGTTATTACTTTGTAGAACATGAAGGGTGTATAAAAATTCAAGAACAAAGGCTGGCCACACTATGAGAAGATGGCACAAGTATTGCCATCAAGAAGCATGGGCATGCATAAATGGGAGGGGGCAGTTCAGTCTCATCCCCACCCTGCCTGGGCATATTGTAGCTGTGTCATCATCTATCACTGTCCCTTCCAACCTGAACATTGCAAACATTGACATGTCCAATGACAAACCTGCCATATTGGATGATACTGGAAGCCATATCAATATGTTTACAGCATTGTGAGTTAGCCATCTGCCATTTCATGATATTCTAATTACTCTGACAGATCAAATACAAATGCTATGGATATAATCCTGGCCCCCAGTTCCTTGAATATATTCCCCCCTGCCCTAACACCTCCATCAGCCCCTTTTTCATATGTCAGCTTTGTTGCCAGCTCTATCAAGCCATCATCAAGTGTCTCAGAATACATCAATCTCTCAAGGAAGCACAAGACTAATGATGAACTCTTCATGTTACAGATGTTATATTTTTCCTTCTCTTTCATATGATTTCCTTTCCTTTTGGTCCCTCATGGACTGCCATGTTTTTTTCCTTTGGGCTATTGGACCCCTTTCTTCTTATCTTATCTTATCTTCATTAGCCCCTATGTGGTGCATGCCTCATCAATGGACAAGACTCAAAGTGTGTGTTTCTTCTCATTTCACATATGAATGCATTTCACCCTTCACTTCTTCATGGACTCACAGACCATTGGTGCATGGACATCTTGTGTTTTCTGATCACCATATATGCTTTTCCATTTTATATCTAGATCTGCCACACCTTGAGGCAGTGGACACTTTCCCTCATGTTATATGCATGTATGCCTCACTGATCATGTATGTAGACCTGTGCTGCCATATCCTTGAGGATGTGGCATGGACTAGATTAGCTAGATTTCCTTACAACATGTACAAACCCCTATGTAGTATATAAGCCTGAATACATGACCAGGAAACTCCAGTCGAGTTCTCTTGGTGTTCTCCTCACAGACACTGAGTGATAGACTCCTTGGGTATTTGAGTGAACCTGCACTCAGATGAAAGTCTTTGGGTGTTTCACATCATAGTTTCAGCTGTGGCTGTTATGGATGTCATATTTTTCATTTCTCTCCCTTATGCTTTTCTCTCCTTTTGGTCCCCAATGAACCACTATGTTTCTTTCTTTTGGGCTAATGAACACCTATTTCTTATCTTATCTTATCTTCATAGCCCCTGAGGGGTGTATGCCTTGTCAACAGACAAGATCTAAGCATATGTTTCCTTTCACATTGCACATGGATGCACTTCATCTTTTTACTTCTTTACAAACTCATGGACTGTTGGTGCACAGACACCTTGTGTTTCCAATGGCCTTATGTTTTACATGCATTTTACATTTATCTTTAAATCTGCCACACCTTGAGGCAATGGACAGCTTTCCTCATGACATATGCATGTATGCCTCACCAATCAGGCATGTGGACCAGTGCTGCCACATCCTTGTGGATGCAGCATGGACTTGATTGGATAGATTCCTATATAACATGTACAAATCCCTATGTAGTATATATATGTACCTCAATAGACAACCGGAGAACTTCAGTCAAGTTCTTTTGGTCTTCCCTTCAAAGGATTACTAGGAGTTAGACTCTCTGGGTATCTGTGTGAACCAGCACACTTTTCTTCCTCTTTTCAGGGTACTTGCACATTGTGTGTGCCCATCTTTCTGTTTTATTTTCCCATGCCTTACACCTGCAATTAGACAAAAGTCTTTGGGTGTTTCATTAGAACTTGACTATCAATACTTCCCTACACATGGTAGCAAAAGTAGTATGAATGACTCTCCCTCCTGTATCTCACATATGATGAGGCTGACAGTGCAAAGTGCATTCTTATTTTTACAGCAGGGGCTTGGCTGGCTTGGATTTAGGAGATAGAGTGGAGCAGCAGAGAAGGGACAAAGAAGAAGTCCTCCCATGCCACCATCCCACCCTGCTTACAAAAGCAGATCAACTTCTGAGAGAGATCTTCAATGATCTAGAATCTTATCTCCCTGATGACTTGGAGTTACAATACCTGGGAGATCTCAGAGACTGGTTGGCAGGAGACCAGTTACCTGATTTTTTCTTGAACAAGTTTGTAACTAGAGCAGTTGCAGACTCAGAAGCAGAGGGGTTCACAGAATCAAGAAGACATCATGGAAACAGATACCACACTCCCACACCTGCACCACGACGATAAAGAAGGGTCTACTTATAGGATCCCAAATATGTGAGGGAAGCAGAGCTGGATTCCTAGTACCACAAAGTATATGGGATTACCAGCAAAACCCTGTGCCAGAGATCTAATCTCTGCCACACATGCCACTACCCTTACTTTATGTTTACAATTTCATTTCCCCACACATGTCATGGCTGCATAAATCTCACAAGAAGACTGGAAACAAATGGTGAATGCCACCCAGCACTATGCAGCATGAACAGAGACTCTCAAAAAGCAATGACAGGCACTGGAACTCAACCTGGCTCAGGCCCAGGCCCAGCTTGCTCAAGCCCTTCTTGATGGACAAGAAGTGGCACAAAGGACATGTGAAATGATGGGACTCATGGGATGGGTCAGCATCAATCAACAAAATGCTGGGTCAGGACTTGACAATCTGACCAATGCATTATGAAGGCAAGGGGGAGGAAGTTCCTTGAAAGTAGAGATCTTCCTTGACCCCAGCCCATATGACAGTTCACCTGCTAAGTTTGAAGAATGGTGGACAAAGATGAAAGCTTGGATGGACTGCAACCCCCAGCAGTTCATGTACACTGACAATGAAGGGGATGAAGTCCCTCATGGAAAGAACAGGGCCTACACAGTCCTTGCACAACTATGCAGTGCTTAAGGAGGGCACTATGCCAATATGGAACTAGCCAATTTGGCACAAGGAATCACCTGACTTATGACATGGGTGGTTTTTGAATGGGAAATAGAATTGGTCTTTTAGTGGCAATTACAAAGAGACTTCACCAAGGACAAGCTGATGAAAACTCAGTAAGGAAGCCAAGGTGTCATCAATTTCCTAGCTGAATGGTTAAAATACTATCACCAATCTGGGCTGGACAAAGCATCTGGCATTTACTTTATACAAGGGGCTATTAGCTCCAAAATATGACAAGAATATTTCAAAGGTTGATGCAAGAACACCATTGCCAAGACCCTTGAAGAGATTTAAATGATCAGATTGCAGCATGAGGCATTCTGACATTTCCAAGGAATTTCTGGAGGAAGCTCCAGATCACAAAAAGAGTCTCATGTAAATGTGACTTCAGCCAGAAAGGGAAAAGGAGGCAATGCCAAGAAAGACAGCTGCTTCAACTGTGGTGAATAAGGGCATTTCACCAAAGAATGTAAGAAGCCCAAGATTGAATGCCCAGAATGTCATTTCTTGGGCAATAATCACAAAAAATCCTGTTCACACAAGAAGTAGAGTGCTCACACCACAAAGACAAGCAACAAGAACAATAACCAAGACAAAGATGGGAGAGCTGGGAGGCAACCATTTGGTGCAAATGAGACACCCTGGAATGCCAATCCCTTCACTGCTGTGCAGCATATGACCTTTGATGAAATGAAGGCATATTTTTATGACATGAAAACCAACAATAACAAAAAGGAAAAAGCAAAAGCAAACTGAACAGTCAGGGTGTTCAGTTCACTGAGTTCATAAATCATTTCAATTATCTAACTATCAAAGAACCTTCAGATGAGGAGGAATTTGACAATAGTTTATCTTTTTCTACTACAGTTAGCCAATGCCAAGAGGCATCTTCTAGTGAGTGCACCTGGGGCTTTAAACCAGTGCTTAATTCCTCTTCACAAAATACAAAAACATCTGATGACAAATTTCCTGATGAAATATAAACTCAATGAATCCACCAAGGAGCTGAAATCTTCCTTGACATAAAAGTATCTCAGGAAGGGGGTAATGAGTTCAAAGATGTTGCAGCCCTGCTAGACAGTGGCATAAACTGTGTTTTCATCATTGGAAAATGGGCACACAATTGCAATCTCCCTTTATGGGAATTGGAATGCCCTATCCCCATATTTAATATTGATGGTTCCAAGAACATAGCCAGCAAATATTATGCACTGTGCTGATATTATCATCAATTATTTAGGACATTGTGAGAAGATCATGGCAGAAGTCACAGACTTAGGGAAGAACAACATGATTCTCAGCTATACATGGCTGAAGAAGCACAACCCTGAGATCAATTGGGGGAAAGGCACAGTCAAGATGACCCAGTGCCCCTGATCTTGCTATCTGCTACAGGAATGATCACTTTTCTTACAATCATGCAATAACAAAGACAATCAGGATGCTTGGAATGCATACCACATTCATGTTGGTCAGAAGGTAGACCAGGGTCTGGCAGACTTGATGAATGCTAAGAAAGATTCCCATGAACTGGTACCTGAGTGGTTCCACAAATACATTAATGTATTCTCAGAAAAGGAATTGGAAATGCCCACACAAAAGCCATGGAATCATGCCATCAATTTAAAAGACACATTTAAACCAAAGAAAGGCAGGCTGATTCCCCTATCTGTCATGGAATAGGAGGAGGTTTCAGCTTTTATAGATGATCAACTATGAAAGGGTTACATATACCCTTCAAAGTCCAATATGACATCACCAGTGTTCTTTGTTCCAAAAAAGGACAAAAGAAAGTGCATGGTACAGGATTACCACTACCTGAATGAACACATGTTCAAGAATAATTATTCATTACCCCTAATACAAACTAGTGGATAAACTCAAAGGAGCTCAGATCTTTATGAAAATCAATCTAAGATGGGGTTATAACAATGTTAGAATCAAAGAAGACAGTGAATGGAAAGCATCCTTTGTCTGCCATCATGGATCCTTCAAACACTTGTTATGTTCTTTGGATTATGTAATTCCCCTACCACATTTCAGACAATGATGAACAACATCTTTGCTGACATGGAAGATTGTGTGGTGATATATATTGATGACATCATGATATTTACCAAGATGGATAATATGGAGGAGCACAACAAAATTGTGGAAGAAGTTCTTTGTCAGCTTGCTGAGTATGACCTTTTTGGAAAAGCAGAAAAGTCAACATTCCAAGTTTTGAAAGTCAAATTTCTTGGAATGGTAGTATCTAAAGATGGAATTTGCATGAATGATTCCAAAGTTAAAGCTGTATTGGAGTGGCCTGTGCCAAAGAATGTTTGAGGAGTACAAAGGTTCTTGGGCTTGGCAAACTTCTATTGCTGATTCATAGAAGGATATGCTCAGGTGGCTGGACCACTTAATGATCTTATGAAGAAAGACACACCTTTCACCTGGGGTAATAAGGAACAATCAGCATTTGACATGCTTAATGAACAATTTATGTCAGCCCCTGTGCTTGCTTATCCAGATAATGATTGTGAGTTCCAGCTAAAAACAGATGTGTCAGATTATGCTACCAGAGCTGTCCTATCTATTAACAAAGAAGGTGCCTGGCACCTGGTTGCCTATTTCTCTCACTCTATGACACCAGAGGAGTACAATTACTCTGTCACTGACAAAGAAATGTTAAGCATTATTCATGCCTTAGAGATCTGGAGGCATTATCTCGAAGGTGCTAAGTTAGAATTTGAGGTCTGGAATGACCATGCAAACCTACAATGGTTCATGAAAGGACAGGATCTGAACTGCTCACAAGCAGTACCTTTCACAGTTTAACTTCAAATGGCACCATAAACCAGGATCAATGATGGTGAAGGCCAATGTGCTCTCTAGATGAAAGGATCACAGTCAGCATTGAAAATGATAACAAAGGAGTTGTCATAATATCCCCAGAGATGATTAGATCTGCAATCAAGATCTCTGATGAAGTGGATGCACTTCTTTGCCAGATTAAGAAAATCCTTGACATGCTTCAGGAAATTAAGGTTTCTGAGCTATGCAAAATGCTGGCTCTATAGTTGAAAGATGGCCTGCTGTGTCACAGTGACCAGGTCTATATTCCAAAGGATCTCCAGATGGAGGTCACTTGTTTACATCATGACACACCTATCACTGGGCACCCAGGGCAGGAGAAGACTCTTGAAATGGTTAGATGTCATTATTATTGGCCAAAAATGGCCACATATATTATAGATTATGTTTCCCAATGTGATCAATGTGCTCAGATGAAAGGCAGCAATAAGGCTCCCACTGGAAAGTTGAACCCCTTGGAGTTACCAAACATGCCATGGGTAGACATCAGTGTGGATTTTGTCACAGATCTGCCTTTATCTAATGGATATAATTCCATTCTAGTGGTGGTTGATTGATTCTCAAAGGAAGTTGAATTCATTCCATGTAACAAGATGGTAATGATGCTGGAAACTGCCAAGTTATACTTATTCCATGTATGGAAAGATCATGGTTTGCCCAGAACTATGATTTCAGATTGCAGACTGCAGTTTGCATCCCAAGTTATGAAAGATCTATGCACCTGATTGGATATTAAGCCAAAGTTGTCCATCTCATTTGATCCACAGTCAGACAGTCAGATGGAGAGGATTAACAGGGAACTTGGACAGTATTTATGCTTTTATGTGATAGAAAACAAAGTGGATTGGGCTGACTGGTTACCCCTAGCACAATTTGCTTACAACAACAAAGAGTAGAGCTCAACAAAAAATTCACCTTTTTCCATCACCTGCTCTTATGCCCTGTGCATGGGAGTTGAACCCAGAGTCTCTAAGGCTCCATCCACCAATGTTTTGGCAGATTGGCTCACCAAAGTTTACAAAAACCTACATTCAGCTCAGGACCAAATGAAGCAATATGCTGACCAACAACAATCAAATGCCCCCACTTACAAAGTAGGTGATCATGTATGGTTAACAACTGAGCATTTGAAATTGCCTTGGAAGTCATGTAAATTAACCAAGTGATGGCTTGGCCCCTATGAAATTATAGAGCTGATAGGATCTAATGCAGTCAAGCTGCCCTTGCCATTATCAATGAAGATCCATTCCATTATCAATATTTCCTGATTAAAAGATTATAAAGAACATCTGCCTGGACAGCTTGTGGTTGTGCCTGGTCCTGCTCTCATCACCAAAGATCGGGATGTGGAGTATGAAGTTGATTATATTTATTACAACTGGTCTGGGTAGGAACAGAAGTAGACTTGGAGGGATGCCTTTAAGTCAAAGAAGTCTGGGATTGAAGGTGATAGCTTCAGAACAATAGCTTGAAGTGATGGAGGTATGCTATACATATAGGCCTAGGGATGGACTCAGGGATCTTGGGGTTGGAGTCAGGGGTGAAGGTTTTGGATGGTGGAGATCACATAAGAGTGGATCAATGGGACTGATGTCAATTGGATGTAATATGGGCAGAGGAATCTTGGGGTCACTGCCAGAGTTCAAGGGATGGACTTAAGCTAATGAAGGTGCTAGAGTTGAGGACAGAGGAGTAGGCAATGAAGGCCTAAGACAAGAGACAAGGGATGAGGGAAGTGAAGATGAAAACCCAAGCAGGAATTGCTTAAGGTTATCCTATGATACAGGTTGGTATACAATATATACTATGAGAGGCTAGTCATACCAAGTCTGTGAGGCAGTGTAAGGCTATGGAGGAATAGCCATAAGGCTGGGTGATCTAAATAAAAGTGGATAGTTGAGTGCTGCAATCAAAAGGGCTGTCCAGTGTATGAATAGGAAACTGCACAAGGCTGCATGCATAGGAAAGCATAGGGGAATCTAAGAAAAGAGTGATCAGATCCAGTGTAAGACTGTGTCCAATTGTGATCATCTAGGAATAGAATGAAAAGAGATAAGTCCAGGTGTGGAAGAAAAGGAGAAATCAAAAGAAGAAGAAGAAACAGAATAGGGGTGCATATGAATCATAACAATATTGTTGATTCATAGTGGAAAGGCCACCATCTGGAGTATTTGGTGCACTAGACCAGCTATGACAATAGTGAACACACTTGGGAACTGGCCAGCAACCTTTCTCATGCCCAAGTGGCAATCAACAATTTTTATCTATCTCATCCCTCAGCCCCACTGTCACATTCTGTGTCTTCTCCACACCCCTATCTGATTACTCTGCCCACAATCCACTGTCACATCACTTCTCTGCACTCCACCACTCATTGTCCACCGTCAGGCAACAACTCCGCCCTTTCCTGACTTGTCTGCCACCCCTGTCAGGTCCCTGTTCCCATCCCTGTATGTAGTTTGTCGTTCCAATTTAGATTCGACTCCATTCCTGTGTAGTACTCTGTCTATCCTGTAGTAGTAATCAGCCCTCCCTGCATTACGTTACTCTGCTACTCCACCATCTGTTCACCCTTAGTACAGCCTCTGTCATGCATGTGCTTAATATGCTCTTGCTGAGGACTTACTCCTCAGTTTGTAAATCCACAAAGTTACCTCTGGTCATCTTCTGTTTGATCTCTTGCTCTCTCTCCTCTTGTCTTTCTCTCTGTCAGGGCAGTACAAGGGTGCAGGCATACCTGAAGCTGCAGTCCTCACCCTTCATCTCCATCTCTGCCTCTGACCCTTGACCTCCACTCCCCTATGTCTGCTCTGCATCTCCGCTCCTCTGGTGACTGGTGGAACTGGACTTGACAGTATTTACAAACTCACACTTGTACTGTCTCTTTTCATCTATACTCATGCTGTATTAGAGTATCATTCATACATGCTTCCAGCAGCACGACACATAGTGAACTACTGAGGCAGGGCCCAGCATGCCAGGTGGATCTGTTCTCCTCCACCCTGGAGAGCATGCCACTTTCCTCTTGTTCACTCACCATGTCTCCCCCACTTGGAGTTCACCCACTTCCAGTCCCCATACTCCTAGTT
>JBBPMP010000780.1:0-13014 GCA_038090395.1 Boletales sp. KT-2023a
TTTGACTTGACATAATACTGAAAATGTTGAGATAGAAAACCCCTATTTCTTGCTATGGGGCTATGGGGTAGGGGACCTTGCTATACAGCACTATATAGTGCTATATAGTGCTGGACAGTAAAAAAGTTGTTTACTGATGCATCTCAGAACTCATTGACGATATGAAAGATTCGACCCTCTTTACCAAGTTCGACGTTCGTTGGGGATACAACAACATTTGCTTGAGAGAGGAAGATCAATGGAAAGCGGCCTTCATCACCCCCCTCAGTCTTTTTGAACCCACTGTCATGTTCTTCAGATTCAACAATACCCCCCCGACCTTCCAAGCCTTTATGAACCACATCTTCACCGACATGATCACAGAACGTTGGCTAAAGATCTACATGGATGACATTGGCATTCACATGAAGGACAACATCGAACTACATCACTCTCGTACCAAACAAGTTCTCCAACGTCTACGTGATCACAACCTCTCACTCAAAATCTCCAAATGCTCGTTCGACACTCCTCAGATGGAATACCTCAGTCTTGTCATTGGTCAAGGACACATTCACATGGATCCGACAAAACTCACTGCTATCGCCGACTGGAAACCTCCCACCTCTGTTAAAGGTGTTTGTTCATTTTTAGGTTTCGCAAACTTCTACTGTAAATTTATCCCTGGATTCTCCACCCTCGTCGCTCCCCTCACTCTCCTCACTTGCAAAGACAAACCCTGGCTATGGACCCCTCTCCAACAACGAGCTTTTGATGACTTGAAATCTTGCTTCTCTTCTTCACCTGTCCTTGCTTTCCCAGACGTCTCTCTCCCTTTTTCCATCATGTTGGATGCCTCCCTGTTCACCACTGGCGCAGTACTCCTCCAAAATGACACCAACAGTGATCCCCATCCATGCGCCTACTTCTCTCAGACCTTCACCCTGGCAGAACATAACTACGACATTTACAACCGTGAACTCCTTGCAGTAATCCTCGCTCTCCAGGAATGGAAACAGTATCTCCAGGGAACTGCACACCCTGTCACCATCATTACCGATCACAAGAATCTGTCTTACTTCAAGGACCTCCACAAATTGTCCCATCGACAGGCAAGGTGGTCACTTCTCCTCCAGGACTTCGACATCGTTTGGCAGGTCACCCCCGGTTCTCGCATGGCTCCTGCGGATGCTCTCTCTTGCAATGTGGATGTCGATACTTCACTTGATAATGTATCCTCCATTCTTCCTGATCCTGTCATCATCTCTGCCCTTGACCTCACTCTGGCTGACAGCATTCATCAGTCATCTCACTCCGACCCCTTCGTTCTCCATGCCCTTCATTCCATTCAAGACAGCTCACCCCTCTTTCCGCACTCTTCCCTCTTGGACTGGTCATTTGATAACGGTCATTTGTACTTTCGTCACTGCCTCTACGTTCCTCCCACCTCCTGCTCCTCGCTCTTACGTTCCAACCATGAATCCCCCACCACGGGTCACATGGGTTTCTTCCACATGAAGGCCCTCCTTGAATGCAACTTCTGGTGGCCTGGTCTTGCCACTTTCGTTCGAAATTTTGTCATGGGCTGTGCCCTCTGTCAGCAATCCAAGTTTAACACTCATCCTACATCCCCTCCTCTTTCTCCCATCCCCTCTTCCACGTCCCTTCCCTTTCGCCAACTCTCCATGGACCTGATCACGGACCTTCCTATCTCCTCAGGTTTTGATTCTCTATTGGTCATGGTCGACCACAGCCTTTCAAAGGGGGTAATTCTCATGCCCTGTCAGAAGACCATTGACACCGCTGGCATAGCCCTCCTCTTCTACAACAATGTTTTCAAATGATTCAGACTACATGATTCCATCATCTCGGATCGTGGCCCACAATTCGCCTCAGCCTTCGCTAGAGAACTTGCTCACCTACTGCATTACGACATCTGTATTTCCACTGCATATCACCCTCAAACCGATGGCCAAACAGAACGAGCAAACCAGGAGATCAAAACCTATCTCTGCCTCTTCTGCAGAAATCAACTGCACTCTTGGTCTTCTTTCATCACCTCCACTGAATTCCACCACAACTCCACCCTTCATTTGTCCACCAAAACTTCCCCCTTTGCCCTGATGCTCAGCTACAACCCTCATGCTTACCCCCCGCTCGGAAAGACCTTTATCCCAGCTCTCTCCTCTCACCTCTCCACCCTGGAAGAATCATGAAAGGAAGCCTTAGCCACACACGAATCCGCTCACCGTTTAATGACTCAACACTGTACCCAACGATTCTCCCCATGGAAAGTCGGAGATAAGGTTTGGCTCAAAGCCACCAACCTTCGCATTCCCTTCCCATCTAGGAAACTAGCCCCCAAACGATTGGGACCTTTTGAGATCAGTCAGGTACTATCTCCTCTCACTTACCGCCTTTGTCTCCCTCCCACCTGGAAGATCCACAATGTTTTCCATGCCACCCTTCTTTCCCCCTTTCGCTCCACTGAAGCATATGGCCCTTCATTTCCCACTCCACCTCCTGACGTCATCGATGGCAAAGAAGAATACAAAGTAGACAGAATCCTCTCACACAAGGGCTCCCCTGGCCATTATCAATACCTGACCACATGGAAAGGCTATGCGGCATCTGAAAATACATGGGAACCTGAACGTAATCTTCGCCACACACAGACCATCCTCTCCGCTTACAAAAAGACCCACTCTCTACGATAATTTCCCCATGAATGCTATCCCCATCGAAGTTGCTTATTCCCAATTATTCAATTCCAAATCTTGTGCTAGAAGTTTGTTCCTTCTTCGTCATCCCAAACTTTCCTCTGCTCATTTCCTTGAACACGAGTGCTTTTGCCGTTTTTCAGACTGTCCTATCCATTGATCGTTCTGATTTGCCTGGGTTTCTCTCTCTTTGTCAATTTCCTTCTCTCCCTACTCTATGATGTCCATCAACTCCTCTTCTCCCTCTTCATCACCATTATCGGGATGCCTTTCCGATTCTATCTCTTTATCTTCACCCTTACATTCCAGGCCTGTACAGGCTATCTACTTACCTGCCTCCACCATCAACACCCTCTACGCCGGCATCCTCGCTGAACCTACCCTCATCCACACCCTCGAAAATGACCCACTTTATGCAGAGGACTTGATCACTCAGGAACTTGTACGCCTCTTCCTTGACATCGCTAAAGTACAAAACTATCACTTTATGTCCGCTCCTTCTGATCTTCCTGCCGCTTTCGGCCTCCCTCTTCATATGCATATCAATCGTCTCCCTGAATGCATTCTTCTTATTCTTCACCTTCATGGTTTTCACATTTTTGTCGAACATCTGGATCCCATTTCTTTATATCCTACCTTTCATCGAGTCTACCTTTCTCTTCCTATTGCCGATCATGACTGTTACCTCGCTTCCATTGATTCCATTCCCACTGTCACTACCTCCCAAGCCCTTGTCACGCCCCCATCTCTTCCTCCCCTGCCTATCGTTGCCTCACCACAACCCCTTGCAAATCAACTCTCTTCTGTCGAACTCATCCCTCATCATTGTGTCAATGACCCTGCTGTATTCTCTGATGGATTCATCGTTGACCAAGGCATGCTTGCACACAACCGAGAGCACATTCAGTTCTTCCACAGTCCTAACAGCCATCGTATCCTCTCTTCGGCAGTTCAGACCCTTTCCTCCCCTATCTCTCTAACCCCCGCTTCTCCATCCACCCACTGTTACCACTGCAATCGACTTGGACACTATCGGGAAAACTGTACCGAGTACAAGTGTCCCTCTTGCCTTACGTCTGCTCCAGGCCATCCGGTCCATCTTTGCTTCTGCACTCTCTGCTCCGCATGCTCTCATTGGGGTCATTCTGACCGTTTCTGTCCCACTTGTGCCTGCACTCATTGCAATCAAGCTGGCCACATCCTTGCTGACTGCCCCTTTGAACATTATACTCCTTCACAGGCCTTCGAAGCATCTTTCCCTTCCCCACCACTAGCAGATTCCTTGTGACAAGTTGAGGTCTGGGACTTCAAATGTACAGAGGGGGTAATGTTACGATTGTCTACTTACACATCTCTTTTTCCTTTACTTCCCTTTTGATAGAGTGCATATGCACACCTTTTGTCATCCCTTCTTACTAAAATGGTGATGTGTCTCCTTCTTACCTCATCTTGATTCCTCTTTGATGATGCATCCTTTTCTTCCTCATTGTTCTATGACATTCTACACTTACGCGTCGCCAGGTATATAGTCTAGTAGTCAATCTACTTGTTCTGTATTCTCGATCTGCACAATCTAGCATATTCTCTTGAGTCACCCTCAGTCCCTCAGTCTCCTCAGTCCCTCAGTCCGTCCTTGTGACGTATAGTCTTCGTCCTTCATCATCTTCGAGTTGAGTAGTACCTCTTCATGAGTGTCCTGCTCATTGGCATCCCTTCGACTTGGTCTTGGTCTATCAGAGGTATGCTCTGCATAACACATTATGGTCAATTTCCTTGTCATTGAGTGTGTCGAGCCAATTGCTGACCCAGTCAAAGCTAGTTGTGGGGTATTCATCAACTATATGACAAGAACAGATGTTAATGACATGGGGAAAGCAAATGATGCACCAATCTATGGGATCAAAATTGATCCCATGATGGCCAAGCAACTAAGACAGTTCTCACATTGCAGTTTGGTTGTTGCTAGCATTGTTGAGGGTAAAATGGCCAATCTGTAAAAAGGATGAGAATTGAATAGCCTTGAGACAGTGTATACCTTTTCAGTTATGCCAGATTGATCCAGGAGATGGAGGATCATTTCTGCCAAACTGATCCCTGTGTGATTTCCTGGGACATGATGGAACACAATCAAACTGGCTTTCATTTGCAGTGTACCAGGTTGATCACCTTTCAAGATCCAATGGGCAATGAGTGTGAGGAACGGTTGACAGTTTTGGTCCTACCAGATGTCACCCAGCAGAGATATCTTACCCTCGGCTTTCTGACATTGCCTCAAAGGTAAGTTTTACATCAAGATGGCCAGATCATAAGTACATACTACAAGGGTTTCTTTCAGGATGAGAAAATGCTGGCACCAACTCTGAATGATTAACTCATGCATCTTTGTCCTACGAGGTATTTGGGTGTCCTTCAGGTCCTGGCGAAGGAAAAGGAGGAGCTGATGAAACTCTGGACATTCAATGACTCTTATCGACTTTCATACCACATTAGTGCGAACCCACTATAGTGAACATGATGAGTACTTGCCTGATCATTGCTGATGGTGAATTTAACCAGATGCTGATTCAATGCTTCTAGTGAAAAGGGTGGTAACGACGAAGATGTGCACAATAAATCTGTGGTCAACATTTAAGACAATGGTGGAAGCAAGTGAATAGAAACATCAGGACAACTCAGAACTTGATGAAGGATTTCATAGTCATAGCCAAGGCAGCACACCTCCTTGACACTTTCTAAATATGGCATCCATTTGTTCTTTTCGGCCTCTACAAGATATGTGTCAATGTGGTATTTCTCAATGTGAGTGTGAAGACTCCAGTTTGACATTGATCCATGGTATGTGAAGTGTCTGTCAGTTAGAAATCCTGTGGGGTTGTCACTTTTCTCCTTTCTGAGAAACATAGTTGTCAACCTGGGTCCCATGTTATGGTGTAAAGAAATCAGTTACTCACCAACAAATATTACAAACCATATCTGCACCTTTTCTTTTGGTAAAGAAGAAATGAATGTCAGCAGAAGTGGTGTGTTGAGGTTGTGAGTTGTCAGTCATCAATGGGTTGGAAGTCGCAGTGTTGAGCAGTGATTGTCCAATTTCAAACCATGGCCTCCTTGCACTCTAGGAACCAATATTTCCTGCTCTGAGTCATTGTCACTGATATTACCAAGATCAAATGTTTCTTTGGCACCTTCGTCAACACAAGGAATTACTGTGATGGGTACATCAATGGGGGCACTGGGAGGCACAACGACTGGAGTGTTGTCGATAACCAGAGCATTAGTGAGAACATTGACAGTGTCAGCCTCATGAGTGCCAAAGCTGGAGGCATCTTTGAAATGATGAGGGGGACACCAGGCATGAACAGGATGACCCAGCTGGGTGTTGGAGCCCTTGCCTTGTTGAGGTTGAGTTGCAAAAGGTCCAGGCTGGGTTTCCTGCCTGAGAGGTAGAGCCTTCATTGCAGGTTTGGAGAGATTGCACTGCCAAGGGTTAGCCATTGTTTGTGCAGAATGAAAATTATTCAGAGCATTTAAATTGACATACCATTGATTGACCATTATGCGATTATGTAGGTTCTTGAAGGTCACCAATGCTACATTGACATTGCCACATGAGAGATGGTGCATGCAATGGAGTAGCAGCCATGCATCATGCACACAGCTGTGCCACAGTAAGTTGCAACACCTGAATTCACCCTGGTAGGCACTGTTGCTGATGGCGATGATCCCACATAGACCTTATGAATGCCTCACCAGCAATTTGAAAGTTACATCTGAGAGTTACAGTCCAATACTGTAATTTCTGATGCAACCTCAACAAACGGATATGTATATGTACAGTAATCTTACCTACACACTTCATTTGGTAGGTTTGTTGTCAGACCTAAGATGCATACAGCTCTGCCATAGCTGCAGCTGCTCCCTATTGGACAGACTGGCATCATTTGACCCTAGTGTAGTAGATCTGGAGTCAGTGCTTGAGGGTACATATTCCTCCTCATCGTGTGAGTGCTTTGTCCTGTGAAACAAGTCTGAATACCACTGGGAATAATGAGCATATGCTGTCAACACAGCACCCATTGCCAGGTTCCTGCAAAATGAATCCAGCACCCATGGACCAACCATGCAAACATGATTTGTCAGCTGTCTGAGATCTGTAGTGTGCATGTCACACCATGTTGAAACCAACATAGCTTCCCTGCAGAATGCAACAAATGACTGTCAGATGAGATCAATCCCCTGACTCATCATGCCCATGACAGAGTCCATCCCAACATTGGTGGGTATATTCTATGACAGCAGATTCATGATTGGGTTCAAAGAAGTAAATATTTAATGGTGCTTATGCCACACACATTGTATTCATCATTGGTGTTAGATACTCGAATGTCCAGCATGCCAGTCTTGGGGTTGCAAAGCCAGATATAAAAGTCTACACTTGTGATCATGCACCAAACATGTTCAGCAGCATTAATGGGGTCAGTAAAAATGTCATCATCCATCTTTCCAGCTTGGCTCAACATGCTGAGAAAGTCATGAAACATTTTCATGACAGGTTCTTTCAAAAAGGTATCCCAAGCTTTGCTCTTGGGGGATGGTCGCAAATAACCCCGTGATTCATTGACATCCATGATTAAAACCATTTGGATGGAAGGGTATGATTGGACGAGGGATTGAGCAATTTTGAGTGCACCATCAAGAGGCTCAGAGAATGCTATGTGGCAAACAGTGGAATACATAGAATCAGCTGTGGGTGTCCTGGAGAAAAATCTCAAGAGGAAGTCAGGGATCATGTTTCCCCCATCTGACGTCATTAGTTCTGAATTGCAGCACAGAGTTACTGTGATGAGTGAGGCAGGGGCTAGATTAATGACATTCTCGGAGAAAATTTGGTCGACTATGGGGATCAGGCATTCATGAACCTCACTGGGCCATTGGACAATAAGGATTTCCAAATTGGCAAGATAGGAAAGCCTGTATTATCATTAGGACCATGATAAGATATTGCTTGATATGATCAAAAAATTACCAGGGTCTTCCAATAACCTTTTCCCAGGCTGTCCTATTTTCAAGCACTTTTTTGGAACCATGAAACTGGGCCAGCAAAATGCCAGTCATTTTCTGCCAAGTCATGTTTGCCAGTATTAGATTAGTCTCCCAGCCTGTAGAATAAATATGAAACCTTACAAGCTGGAAACATGAGCTGCACATCTTAGTGTGGTGGTCATAAAAAGCCTTGAAAATTAGCTTCAAGTCTGTGCAATTAGTATGGATAGTATAGTAAATGATCCTGTTGTGACTCACTGGCTTGGAGATGGACAGACTGCTGCTCAATCATACAGAGTAAATGGTTTGGAAGGGTAGATTTTGGAGCAATGGATGAGACCTTCATGCCAGCCAGAACAGATGGTGAACTTGCTGCAGGTACAAGTGGCTTGGCTCTGGAGATATCTTGAAGAGTCAAGTGGCTGGGACTGATATTGGTGCTAGAGGGTTTTGGGCATATCATCGATGATGCAGGCTTTGAGGGAGTCTCTTTCAATACATAGAATGGCAAGATGTATATTGGGTTATCCCCACCAGCAATTGTGACAGACATATTCTGGTTGGTTGGGACAGAGCTCAAGCTTGAGGGGGTTGAATGGCAAGGCAGGGTCTGTGGGGAAAGAGACAGATTCTCTTTCATACACATGGTCAGAGCAGAACTTCCTGTTTCACCTATATTAATATTGTGACACCACAGCATCATGATTATCACCCATGGACATGGAGTTTGTGAGATGAGATTTAAATGGTAATAGTCTGACACTCACTTGGGGGATGATGCAGTAGCACAATCGCAGTCTGACTTGCACTGGTATTTGCATGTCTGCTAATGAATAGTCATATCCAAGAAATAGGGCTGAACCTACCAAATGAAGCAGGGCTGCACTTCCCATCATTCTCACATCAGCATAGTGACTCAGCGGTGGCCAGTAGCAGCATGGTGGTTTCCTGCATTGAAGCCTGTGAAAAACCTTGACTGTCTGAAGATGCACCTGGCAGATGTATCCAAACAATCAGCTGGACCAGGACATTCCCATCTGAATGGATGGGAGGTATAGCTTGCAAGAGTGCCTTGGATCAGGATCATATGATAAGTTTGAAGTTGTGGTTTTTTTTTGACTTGTTGGAAACTAAAAGTGGATATTCCAGCCATAGTTTGGAAAGTGGTCAATGTCATTAACCATCAAATACATGCTATAAAACTGCAAGACTGTTCAGAATCCAACCAAGGCATATCAACGATTGAACATGAATATAACATTCTCAGGCAGCTCTCTTTGTCATCTTCAAATGCTACTTTAGATACAACCGCAGCTCCAATCAGTATTCCACATGTGTATTGGTTTGGCTGAGAATCTCACTTCAACACCATGGTTCTTGAACTCCTTGGCCCATCTTTATACAATCTCATTATGGTTCAAGGAAAGTTCAATCCACTCACAGTTCATTATATTGGTAGTCAGTTGGTGAGTACTTTGCAAGCAATGGCCAGGCCTACAAGTCATCATTAACTGGTTGTAGCTTTCACAACTCCAGTACATCCACTCTTGTGGTTACATCCATGGTGATATCCAGCTTCGAAACATCCTAATGGGACTTCACGGCCAGTCCTCTATTCTATACATCATTGACTTTGGGCTTGCCAAGCAGCTTCATCACTTGGAGGTTCACATTCCTATCTCATGACTCCCCTTCGTCCAACCCCTGGTCTGGTTGGCACTCCTGCCTTTGCATTGATCAATAACCACCTGGGGTTAGAGCTGAGTCAATGCAATGATCTTGAATCACTTGTTTATGTTCTAATCTATCTCTTCCATGGTTCCCTCCCTTGGCTCCAGCCGCAGCTACCAGATGGAGTCCAACTAAACAAGTGCTGGTCCAGAAACACTGGGCAGATGAAAACATCAATGATATTCACATCCAAAAAAACAACATCTATTGAGCAGTTGTGTGGTAATATCCCAGCATTGTCTGTAATGCTCATTTACGTTTGTATGCTCTCATTTTATGAAATTCCCAACTATGATTACCTTCACTCCCTGCTTTGTGGAGTTGGCTGGCTGTCGACTGACAACATCCAGATCATCCAACATGATCTCTCCCTCTCCAAAGATGTTGAAGTCCCACCATCCTCTACTATCCTGCAGCCTGCACTCAGTCCAGTCCACTATTTGTCTCCAATCCCTCACTGGCCCTGTCAAGCACAAATCTCCATCATTCCCAACTCTTTGTCTCTCAAGTCCTCACTGATAGTGGTGTGAATGGTGCACATTGATACTTGGTATTCATGGTGCTGGGTGTACATATCATTGCTTGGGCAAGAAACTTCATACAATGTATTCACTGGATTTTTACTACATTACCAGTACATACTTGTATGTATATCTGTACACAAATGACTTGAAAGACCTGTTGTACCAGCCTTGAGTTAAGCTTACTGATCAAGGTGGCAGCTATAGTTGGCTAGCTGTGGCTTGGAAGCCAAGCCAAGTGGAGTGACACATTTGGACTAGCTTAGTGAGCTGAGTTGCCACATTAGTTGCACATACCCATAGCTGACTTCACATTAGCCAAGTTGCAGCAACACTACCTCACAGTGCAAGGATAATTCTATGTACCCTCTAGTATGGCTAACCCCTGGTGTCACGTCCCATGTCACTGTTCCCATTCTGCCTACCCCTATCCAACTCCTCTGCTCCTCTGATCTGACTCCTGTTAGTACTCCACCCCTTTGTCCACTCTTGTGTGACATCTCCACTCCTCTATGATGTCTCTGCCCTCCCTGATGTCTCCGCCCTCCCTGACATCTCTGCCCTCCCTGACATCTCTGCCCTTCCTGACATCTCTGCCCTCCCTGACATCTCCATCCTCCCTGACAGGTCCTGGCCCTCCTGTAGTTAATCTTCATCTCCGCTTCCCTGCCATTGCACTCCACTATCCCTGACATAGTACTCCATCATCCCTTGACACCACCAGTATGTAGAGTTATGTACTCCACTACTCTGCCCTCTGTCCTCCCTTAGTACAGCCTCCAGTATTCTTGTATTTAGTTCTGATCTCGCTGAGGACTTATTCCTCAGTTTGTAAATCGACTTTGTCACCCCTGGTCTCTACTCTCGCTCCTCTCATCCTCTCCTCCTCTGCCTTGGTAGTCTATAACTATCATTGTATTACCTCCAACCCCAACCCCCGAAATCCGAGGACCAGACAGTGCAGTGGTGCAGGCAAACCCTGAAGCCAAGTCCTCTCCATACAACTTCAACCTCACTCTTGACCTCCAACCTCCACATCCCACCCAGGTCTGCTCTGTCATCCACAACTCCAGAGACTGGAGGATCTGGACTTGACACCTGGTCATGACACTCAGCTATGGCTTCATACATGTATTCGTCAGCCTTGGTATTAAATTGTGGGTGTAATGGAAATGAATCAATAGAGGTGAGGTCACAGTGGAAGAATTGTTTGATGTGCTCAATAATATCATGGATGGCAGGGACATAAAAGTGTAGCTGTGATGGATCTGCATTATCCAATATCATGGTGGTGGACCAAACAGCAGGTAATGGAAGGGATCTAGGGAGAGAATCTTCAGTTCTTGCAGTAGACAGCAAAGGAGAAGCTGGAACATGGGTGTGGGCATGGGCTGAGACAGGAGCCTTTACCTCCAAGTCATCCAAGTCATCCATAGCAGAGTGGACACAGCTAACATTGTGAAGATGGTGCACAACACCTGTTGGTTTCAGCTGGCCAGAAGTTGTGTGTTGTTGGGGAGACAGGGTGGGTGGTTGCGCTGGTGGTGCTGAAAGATGACATCCTTCATATCCACTAATTACACCACATCAGTATGATACAGTATATTGATCAAACATTTACTTACTTTGAGGTATCATATGCATGAGAAGAGTCTGAGAGTTCAATATAACATTGCTAGTAGTGGATTCCTCTCCAGCACCTTGGCCAAAGCCAGTGGATTGAAATTAGCTTCTGTACCACTAGTGTTTTAAAGTCCGGTTAAGGACTGGCCAAAAGACCACAGACCGGACCGGACTGACAGTGGTTGCAACCGGACCAACAGTCCAGTCTTTCCTAATTGAGAAAAAAAAAAGTCCAGTCTTCTGGATTTTTGAAAAAAAAAAAAAACCCCGGATGAAAACCGGTCCGGATCGGTTGAAACCACGACCGATAGCATCCCCCCATCGAGGACTACATACCCTAATTTTCCCTTATTTGTCCTTATTTATCCTAATTTTATATCCCTCAATTTCATTTCATAGATCCAGAAATGACATAGCGACCCGAGAATGACTATATCTCGCTCATTTCTTAACCGATTGACGTAAATATTTGATCTGTAGCTCGGCAAGAGTACGTACTACCTTTTATATCTATATTACTAAGCGCGATTCCCACGAGAAGACCGGTCGTTTGAAAAACCGGTTGCAGACTGGTCCAAACCAGTCCAAAAATGTCTAGGACTTTTTAGGACCGGTTTTTTGAGGTTTCGGACCGGTCTCAGCAATTCCAATTTTTGGTAGGACCGGTCTGGGACCAGTCTTTCCGAAAAAGGCAAAAAAACCGGACCAGACCGGACTTTAAAATGCTATGTACCACACATACCTGCAGTCGGGTTTCTGCCTTGCACATCTGGGACACCTGGGTAAAATAGCTGAGTGGGTGCTCGCAGAATGGAACAGGACTCATGTTTGTCATGAATGACAGATTCCACGAAGTGTTTGTCCTTGCTTGGAGATACCTCATCTATCTCAGGGAATCCAACACAAGCAGTGTCATCATCAAGACTTGCTCCATCTCCTGCATCTGTGTCAAACATTGTGATAGTATGGGCTCAGGGTAAGGAGGAAGGGAGCTGATGAAATAACCAAGTTCAATGTAACCCCACAAGTCGTGGAGAGGGTGAATGAGGTGTTCCATTAGTTGCCTCCTGGTTCCAGACATGGGATCCAGCAGTGACTGACAATCCCAGAATTGTTCCTGAGGATTGGGATGCTGAGGTGTCTGAGGGCCAAGCTGCAGCTGCCACAAGTAGACAAAGTTGTGATGACTGTTGCCTACACCCAGTGCTATCTAGATTTCTGTGGGCAATTCCATAACCATCATTCAACCTGCATTCAGTGTAGAAAGCTATAGTTTTACTTAGTAGTCACTTTGATATATTAGTAGAGTAGTACAATACCTGTAGTTTTACTTAGTAGTCACTAAGGTAAAACTACCATACCAAAAGTCTAAGTATGCCATGCTTACATAAGCATGT
>JBBPMP010000781.1:0-13005 GCA_038090395.1 Boletales sp. KT-2023a
TTGTCTCGGGGGGTTCGTAGTACATGGGGTGGATACGAAGGTTTTGCATTGTTGGGCATTATGTCCCTTCTGGCGACAGCGAAGGCAGAGTCCTTCTTGGAAGCACCAAGAGCATTCAGCTGGGGTGAGTTTGGAGACGCGTATGGCGTCAACGTCCATGGCATTGGGATCTGTGGTGGTGGTAGGATGAGCAAAGGAAGAAGGGGTGCAATGACCTCGTCGAAGTGTGGAGATACAGGCCTTCTGGGCATGGAAAGTCTTGGCTTTGTTGAGCCATTCTCTGATGGTGGAGGGCACTGTGGACATGGAAAGGATCATGACGGCGAGTTGTTGATCGAGGCCAAGGGAGAACTGGTCAATGAGGGTAAGTTCGTCGGTGATACCAGCTCTGGCAGTGAGGTTCTGAAAGTCGGTGATATACTTTTGAAAACCGTCGTCGTGTTTGCCGTCCTTTCCTTTGGACGACTTCTGTACGAGTTTAGAGAGCTCGAGGCGGGTGGTGGCTTTGGTGTCAAAGGGATAGAAGGTGGATTTGAAGTTTGTGACAAACTTCTCGAAGGTTTTCTCGGATTGGGCGATTGCAGTGTTGGCCATGAGATCATACCACATCTTGGAGAAAGAGACTCCTCATCCCTTGCTCATTTTGTTCAACGTGGTCATGATTTTGCTATCGTCAGAGGCATAGAGGGTTTTGTTGATCTCGAAGTAGGCCTTCATGGCCTTGATCCATCGAACGGCGTCCATTGGATCACCGGAGAAGTCCGCGGGGAGGGCAGCTTTGAGTTTGGTCATAGTGGCTGGAGTGACTGGGGTGCTAGGTGGGATGAAGGTGGGTGGTGCAAGAGGAATCTGGGGAAGAACTGGGCTAAGTTGAATGGGAGACGCTGGGGGGGTACTAGAGACGTGGGAGCTGGGCAACTGAGTGGGAACAGGGACTATGGGGCGAGACGATGGAGGTGGTGGAGCAGTGGTGCAAAATGGGGAGTTTACTGGGCTAGGGTGATTCCGTCCGGCGTGTCTTCGATGACGTAGTTCTAGGGTTGTGAGAGTGGGCTCCTCGTCGGAGGAGTCGTCTGGGGCTCTGATGCTACGAATGATGAACTGGGGTGGGTCCTACTCCGTAAGAGGAGGGACAAAGGGAGATTCTCGATCTTTTGTTACGCGGAGCGTACCTCGTGTAGACCAAGATCAAGCTAAAGAGATGCCAACGAACAGGATGCTCACGAAGAGGTACAACTCAGTTCGAAGGCCACGAAGGACAGGGACTATACATCTAGAAGATGGACTATGGACCAAGGACTGAGGGGACTAAGGGTGACTCAAGAGAATATGCTAGATTGCGCAGATCGAGAATACAGAACAGTGGATCAACTACTGGACTATATACTGAAGGACGCATAAGCGTAGAATGCGATGGAAGCGGGAAGAACAAAGGGACACGTCATCGAAGAGTAATCAAGGATGAGTAAGGGAAGGAGGACGCGTCATCGAAGAGTAGTAAAGGGTGACTAAAGGCATGCGTAAGCACTCTATCGAAAGGGAAAAAGGATGTGTGGATAGACGATCGTAACAATCAACTCTTCTTCTCCCTCTTCGTCACCGCTATCAGGACACCTTTCCGGTTCTATTTCTTTGTCTTCCCCCTTATGTTCCAGGCCTGTGCAGGCCATCTATTTACCCACCTCCACCATCAACACCCTCTACGCCAGCATCCTTGTCAAACCTACCCTCATCCACGCCCTCGAGACTGACCCACTCTATGTGGAAGACGAGATCACTCAGGAACTCATGCGCCTTTTCCTTGATGTTGCTAAAATACAAAATTATCACTTTTTGTCTGCCCTTTCTGATCTCCCTGCCACTTTCGGTCTTCCTCTTCATATGCTCATCAGTCGTCTTCCTGAATGAGTCCTCATGATCCTTCACCTTCATGGTTTTCATACTTTTGTTGAACGTTTGGATCCCATTTCTCTTTACCCTACTTTTCATCGTATCTACCTATCTCTTCCCATTGCCGATCATGACCACTACCTTGCCTCTATTGACTCCATCCCCACTGTCTCCACCTCCCAAGTCCTCATCACATCCCTATCTCCTCCTCTGCCTATTGTCACCTCGCCGCAACCCCTTGCTAACCGACTATCTTCCATCAAACTCATCCCTCACCATTATGTCAACGATCCTACTGTCTTCTCTGACAGATTCCTTGTCAACCAAGGCATGCTTGCGCGCAACTGGGAACACATTCAATTCTTCCACAGTCCTAATGGCCATTGTATCCTCTCTTTGGCAGTCCAGACCCTTTCCTCTCCCATCTCTCTAACCCCCGCTTCACCATCCATCCACTGCTACCACTGCAATCGGCTTGGACACTATCAGGAAAACTGTACTGAGTACAAGTGTCCTTCTTGCCATACATCTGCTCCTGGTCATCCGGTTCGTCTTTGCTTCCACACCCTTTGCACTGCATGCTCTCGTTGGGGTCATTTGGATCGTTTCTGTCCTACACGCGCCTGCGCTTGTTGCAATCAAGCTGGCCATATCCTTGTCAACTGCCCCTTTGAACACTATACTCCTTCGCAGGCTTTCGGAGCATCTTTCCCTTCCCCACCACTGGCGGATTCCTTGTAACAAGTTGAGGTCTGGGACTTCAAATGTACAGAGGGGGTAATGTTACGATCATCTACCTATACATCTCTTTTCCTTCACTTCCCTTTCGATAGAGTGCACATGCACACCTTTTGTCATTTCCTTCTTACTAAATGGTGACACGTCTCCTTCTTACCTCATCATGATTACTCTTTGATGACGTGTCCTCATTCTTCATTGTTCTACAACATTCTACGCTTATGCGTTGCCAGGTATATAGTCTAGTAGTTGACCTACTTGTTCTGTATTCTCGATCTGCGCAATCTAGCATATCTTCTTGAGTCACTCTCAGTCTCTCAGTCCCCTCAGTCCCTTAAGCTCTTAGTCCGCCTTCTAGGTGTATAGTCACCATCCTTCATCACCTTCGAGCTGAGTAGTACCTGTTATGCGGAGCATACCTTAGATGGACCAAGACCAAGTCAAAGGGATGCCAATGAGCAGGACGCTCACGAAGAGGTACTACTCAGCTTGAAGGCAACGAAGGACTGAGACTATACACCAAGAAGGTGGACTGAGGGACTGAGGAGATGAAGAGACTGAGGGTGACTCAAGAGAATATGCTAGATTGCACAGATCGAGAATACAGAACAAGTAGATCAACTACTAGACTATATACCAGGTGACGCGTAAGCATAGAATGTTGTGGAACAATGAAGAATGAGGATGTGTCATCAAAGAGTAATCATGATGAGGTAAGAAAGAGACGCGTCACCGTTTAGTAAGAAAGGATGACAAAAGGTGTGCGTATGCACTCTATCGAAAGGGAAGTGAAGGAAAAGAGATGCATAGGTAGACGATCGTAACAGTACCTCTTTGTGAGCATCCTGCTCATTGGCATCCCTTTGACTTGGTCTTGGTCTATCTAAGGTACGCTCTGCGTAACAGACATTTCCTTTCTCCCTCATGCTCAGTTACAATCCCCGTGCATATCCTTCCCTCAGAAAAACATTTATCCCAGCTCTTTCCTCCCACCTCTCTGCCCTGAAAGAATCTTGGAAAGAAGCCCTCACTGCCCATGAATCTGCTCATCGCCTTATGACTCAATACTGTACCCAAAAGTTCTCCCCATGGAAAGTCAGAGATAAGGTATTGCTCGAAGCCACCAACCTCTGCATCCCCTTCCCCTCTAAGAAACTCGCACCCAAACGATTGGGACCATTTGAGATCAATCAGGTACTATCTCCCCTCACCTACTGTCTCCATCTCCCTCCCACATGGAAAATCCACAAGGTCTTCCATGCCACATTACTTTCCCCTTTTCACTCCACTGAAATATACAGTCCTTCTTTCCCAACTCCACCTCCTGACATCATTGACAGCGAAAAAGAGTATGAAGTAGATGGCATTCTCACACACAAGGGCTCCCCTGGCCATTATCAGTACCTGACCACATGGAAAGGTTACTCTGCATCCAAAAACACATGGGAACCCAAAAGTAATCTCTGCCATGCACGTTCCCTTCTCCTTGCATATAAATGGACTCATTCCCTTTGATAAATTTCTCATGAATGCCATCCCCATTGACATTGCTTACTCTCAATTATTCAACTCCAAATCTTGTGCTAGATGTTTATTTCTTCTTCATCATCCCAAACTTTCTTCTGCTCACTTCCTCAAACATGAGTGCTTTTGTCGTTTTTCAGACTGTCCTGTCCATCAATCCTTCTGATTTGTTTCCCCTCTCTTGTTCATTTTCTCCTCCACCTACTTCACGATGTCTGCCAACTCCTCTTCACCCTCGTCTTCACCTATCTCAGGTCACCTTTCCAGTTCTATCTCCTTATCTTCTCCCTTACGCTCCAGGCCTGTGCAGGCCATCTACTTACCTGCCTCTGCCATCAACACCCTCTATGCCAGCATCCTCACTGACACTACCCTCATCCACGCCCTCAAAAATGATCCTCTCTATGCTGAGGATGAGATTACCCAGGAACTTGTATGCCTCTTCCTTGACGTAGCTAGAGTACAAAATTATCATTTCCTTTCCGCTCCTTCCGTTTCCTCCCGCTTCTTGGACTCCTCCTGTTTCCTCACTTCCTCCTGCCTCGCAAATTCTTCTTGTTTGACCCGGACTTCCTGGAGTTTCCGCTCCTCAGCCACCTCGCACAACTTGACCTCTAGCTCAGCAACCCGTCGACGATGCGCCATATCCTCCTCCTCGCGCTGCCGCTGCCGCTCGAGCGCCTGCCGCGCGAGCTCCACGAGTCGTTCCCTCGCCTTTTGACACGCCCCGCACACATCGGGCGGCCCAATCCGACACTGCCATTCGAGCGTGTGGTGGCCCGCGGGACATTCACCACTCAGGCGGTGCTGGCACCGCGAGGCGTCGTGCGCGTCGGACCGAGGCGGGTGACATTTCAGCGGGCACGCGTGTCCGCACGAGAGCGTGACGCCGCTGTACGTGGGTCGTTCGTGTGAGGAGTCAGATCGTACGTGAGCGTCATGTACACGACGCACCAGGGTTCTGTGCACCCGCCGGCCGGGCAGTGTGCATCGAAATCGCTCGGGCGCGTGAGCAGCACGGTACGCTCGGGATGCCGCTCGCATCTGACAGGGAACCCTTGGTACACGTACGGGCCTTTGTCGAGGAGAGCGAAGAACCGCCGCCAGAGCGCACCGCCGGTCTTGGACTGCAAAAACGTGCGCGAGTTACCGATCAACACGAGGCCGTTTCGGGCACGTGAGAGGAGGACGTTGAGGCGCTCCGGGGAGTCCATGAAACCGATCGCGTTGGACTTGTTCGATCGCGTCAGGCTCGCAATCACGATGTCGCTCTCCTCTCCCTGATAATTATCTATCGTGCATCGTTGCACAATGACGCAGAATTCGCAACGGAGTTACTCACCTATCGTAGCCAGATGTATCCGGCCCCTCTTGGACCTCTGCTCAGCGGAGGCAGAAAGACCCACCCCGGCGCGGGTAAGGTCCAAGGAATCGAGCTCGTTGAGAATAGGATCGTTTTCGCGCTTCAATGCATCTCGAAGCTGATGGAGTTGACCCAGATATGGGGTGAGAACGACAATGTCCTCGCCCTTGTACCCCTGCTGGGCGAGATAGCGCACGATCATGAGCACCATCTGTACCTCATACGTATTTTTCTTGGACGACTTACTCCCGCCGTCGGTACGATCGGCGACGAGCATGTTGTCATCTTCGGGGTGGGAGTGATCAACAAAAATGATGTTCGAAGGTACGCCATAAATGTCGGGTCTCTGATGGGTTGCAGGTGCATCGACGAGTTCGGGATACGTGAGTTGGCGGACGAAAGCAGAGATCTCTGGACGCATCCGGTGTTGAGTCGAGAGCGTTTCATGCGGGTAGCCTTTCAAAATGAGACGTTCAAACAGCGATCGATTGAGCTCGAACCCTTCGCCCCTCTCAACCGTTAATTGGTAGTTGTTGACTTTGGGGCGCAGCTGCCTAGAAGAGGTCGGTCAAACGAAATCGACGGCCGAGATGTCACGTATCCGGGACGTACTTGTGGTCGCCGACAAGAATCACCTTATGGACGTCCCGCGACAACGCAGTTAAGATGTGACCTTCGAGAATCTCACCCGCCTCTTCCACGAGGAGAATTTGCGGACCGACCGCCTTGATCGCTTCCGCATAGATAGCTGCCCCCGTCGTCGTACAGGCAATGATCCGCTTCTGTCGCAACACCGCTATGGTGGATTTGCCAAACTCCCGTCGGATGGCATCGTATTCTTCGTTGTACGCAGTGCCAGCTTTGTACATGGACTCGACGGCTTTGGTGACACGTTCATGCCGCCAGGTAGCAAGCAGCTGCTGACGGGCTGAGTGGTCCATAGCCCAGATCCGAGCTGACGCTTGGACATGGGGCTCGCCACTCAACACACCAGCATCTTGACCGCGGGTCCACCGTGAGAAAAGATACTCGTCATCGATGGCACGTCCATGTTCCCCGACGAGGATCATGTCGTCTTCAGTCACGGGTGGCACGTAGAACGCCGTGGAGTATTCATGATGTTCCCGCTTTAGGTAGTTGATCACGTCCGCATCTTGGTTGCGTGACAGTTGATCAAAATGCGATTTGAGCTTGCGCTCGTTGCTAGATGCGCCAGTTTTGGAGGTATTGATCACGTCCCAGGCATACTGAAATCGACCACGTGGCTGATTGCGAAGGGAGAGATGTTCCGTCGACTGGCTTTGACGGCCGCCGAGACGCACAATAGACTCATCAGGAATACCATACTTGAGAAGGTCTTCGAGGAACTGATCTAGTGCGTGGTTGGTATAGCACACGACAAGGATAGTTTGAGAAGTCTTGTCGTGGATGGTTTTTGCAAGAATGGTGCCTATGAAAGACTTCCCGGTTCCTGTGGAAACGGTTACACGAAGCCAAATGTGCTACAAAAACGCCCACCTGGCGGCCCTTGAATCAATGACACTCGCTTCGACAGGCCCGCTACTAGGGACATCGCCTGAGAGTTGTCCAGACGAATAGACGTGGGGAGATCCATTATGCTGCGCAGGTCAATGGAGAGATTTGAGGCGACGAGGTTGGCAATATGCGACAGTGATGATTTGTCTCGCGGAGCCGTAACCGACTTTTCTCCGTCCAACAACATAATCTCTCTAGCCAAGGGAATAGATGTCATCTTTTGTAGTGCAGCGAGCACAGGCTCGAATGAAAAAGTAGCAGCATCGATTTGAATGAGTCGCAAGTTCTTTTTAGAAGAAAGTGCGGTAAGGGTTCGTTTGGTGTTTACGGCGCCATCCAGTTGGAAGACTATCACTGGAGGCTTGCGGGCTAGGAGCTCCTCCACACGATTTATCGAGCCTAAGCTAATGATGTCTCGACCATGAGCGAGGCAGACGAGAGACTGGTGTCTCATGATCTTCGAACCATGAGGATCCCGCTTAAGGAAATTTATCCGCGCATCCAGGTCTGTGATATTTTTAAGTTGCTTGAAGTTGGTGCTGCATCGCAGCGAAATTCCCCAACGGGATTCCCTGTCGTCCGTACCGGTGTAAATACCATCCATAGATATGATGCCAATGGTACGACCATGATGTTTTTTATTCTGTAGAAGAGCGGTTTCCACCCCATCTCGAATGTCAAACAGCATGTCCTCGCGAAGCATCCGAAAGGTATTGTCTAGATAGTCCTCGACCGGAGTCTCCGATGCGTTGAGCTCGTCGTGGAACGCTGCACGAAGAAAGGCAGGTTTTTGACACAAGATCTCGTCTGCAGTGGGGAGGATGGAAATTTCACGGTAGTCGGGGAAGTCATTATCATGGCGTCCGCCAGGGCCATTGAGGACGTGGGATGCTGTTACCAGAGCAGGGGCGGAGAGAAGGTGTTTGATCAAATGTCCGATTTCTCTGATTTCACGGTTGGGTGACGCGAGAAGGCTATCTTGTACAAAAGGCTGGGTGGCAATGGCGCGATAGGGAGTCGTGTCTCGATCTCGTAAGGTGAGGAGTCGGGAAAGCAGTCTTGCAAAGACCAGCTGAGCATTTTCGCTCAATGCGCCCTGTTGAAACATGCGAACGAAAGGGTTCCAAAAGATGGGAGGCTCCACCACGTGGAACAATAAAGTGTCCAAGGCGTCACCACCTATGTCGGAAGTTCGCGCGAGGAAATATTCCAGCACGCTCGATCCGATTCCGTCCATGAAGTCGATTGACAAGTCGAGCTGCATTGCGGACTGGACTGAGGCAAAGCCGTGAGCGCTGTTGCTGATCGCGTTCAGGCATACCACTGGATCATCCTGAGCACAGAGTCCTTCTAGAAAAAGAGTGGCGCCGCGAAGGTCGACTTTGACTGATCCAGAAAGAACGTCCAGAAATCGTTTTTTCAATCTGGAGATACGAATTGAGTTTGGAAGAGTAGAACTCATTAGAGGCTGAGGGTGGAGTAGCTGAGGGCAAGGTTGAATATGAATCGCACGAACCCGGGTCGACAGTGGGAACTTGAACTTGAAATCGGAGGTCCTCAGCATCTCACGGTGACCCAACTAGTGCACCAAGCTTGTAAGTGGTAAGCCAAATTAGACACCCCCGGGAAAGATTCTCGCCGGAACAGCATCGGAAAATGCATATGACGTTCGAGAAGTCTTGCCTTTGCTTGTGGTAAACATGAAGGTGTGGATACTGGTTCTGTTGCCGATGTTCGCCAAATTCCGACGTCGTTACAAGTCTACAACTAACCTCAGCTGCCACCTTCCAGAACAAAACGGTGGCTTATCGCGATCTATTCTGCTATTTGCAACTTTTTTTCACATTGTAGTGCTTGCGCCGACGCAGAAGCAGTTATTGACGCCTCTCTATTCAAGGCTAAAGTCGCCGATGTCCTACTCCTGCTTTGTTCCACTACGACTCTACGAGTAACACTCAGGCGAGTCTTCACCTTGTTGCAGACCTCGTATCACCTTCATTTAACCTTGCGAACGCAGGTCACAAGTATAGCTCCAAAACAAGGTCCCATGAGAAATTCTCCAATCAGCACCCAATCATTCTAACCATCATGTGGTTCCTCGAGCACCTGACGGGGATCACGTTCACCCCACGGTTCCCCACCCACTATAAGTAACTGAGATACATCCCGCCGTGTTATCATCGGCCTCTCTCTCTCTCTTCCATTTCCTTCGCGTCTCCACAGCTGAAATGCCGGGTACTTTCACCAAGACGTTTGACACGCCAACGTACAAAGGCACCATCACCATTCCGCTGGGACTCTACATCGATGGGAAGCACGTAGACCCTGTGGAGGGAGGATCCATCGAGTGGGTTGCATTCACGCTTCCGACGTTTGTCATTCACCCTCATTCTCGTTAGGGTCGTCAACCCATGTCCGTGTTTTCGTTCCGGGCTCAACTGATGACTCACGCCATTAACAGCGACAGGAACGGTCATCACTTCCATCGCCGCTGGTACGAAGGCCGATATCGACCTCGCAGCGAAGGCTGCTCAGAGGGCCTACAAAACGTCCTGGGGGCTCAAGGTCTCCGGGGTAGAACGGGGCAAGCTGTTGTTCAAACTGGCCAACCTTATGGAGCAACACATTGATCAGTTCGCTGCTTTGGATGCCCTTGCTAATGGTAGGGATGTTGCATTGCAACAGATCAGCATTGACATTCCTCTTGTAGGCAAAGCTTATAAAACTGCGTATAACGGAGATAACACGGGCGGTATTGCTGTTGTGAGATACTATGCTGGATGGGCAGACAAGATCAATGGCAAGGTCATCGAGGTATGTTTAAACATCCGGCCGAGCTATCTCGCAAACTTCGCCTTTCCCCCAGACAAACGACAAGAAGCTGTCTTATACCCGCCACGAACCCATCGGTGTTGTCGTCCGTGTTCCCGTTTTTTCATCTTTTGGTTCGTACTTAACTTTGCACAGGGACAAATCATTCCATGGAATGTGCCAAGTCAGATCATTTTTCCCTGCCCTCACCTTCTTCTCACTCTGTTTCCAGTGTTCTCCCTCTCCCTCAAGATCGCCCCTGCTTTAGCCACTGGAAATACCGTCATCCTCAAGCCGTCTGAGCTCACCCCTCTTTCCGCTCTTCTCTTCACGACCCTCATTGAAAAAGCTGGGTTCCCTCCGGGTGTCATCAACATCGTCAACGGGTATGGCGCAACCGCCGGTCAGGCCATTTCCGAGCACCCTATTGTCGGAAAGGTCGCATTCACGGGGAGTACGCTCACGGGCTGCAAGATTATGGAAGCCGCTGCCAAGAGCAACCTCAAGCCCGTCACCCTCGAACTTGGCGGAAAGAGCCCTAACATTATCTTTGACGATGCCGATCTGGAACAGGCCGTCAAGTGGGCGATTCGCGGGATTTAGTACGTCATCTATGTCTCCCTTTTCTCTCCGTTTCTTGTTGAGGATGCGCGCTTTGTAGCTCTAACCACGGGCAAAACTGCTCGGCCGGGTCACGGATATTCGTACATGAAGGGATCTACGACGAGTTCCTAAAACGGTTTACGCAGCAAGCGTTGGCGCTCAAATTGGGCGACCCCTTTGCAGAGGATACCTTCCAAGGTCCTCAAGTCTCCGAGACCCAATTCAACGTATGTCATTTCTTCCTTTAGATTCCTTCGTCAATGTCTTTGTATCAGCGTATCATGGGTTACATCGACTCCGGAAAAGCGGACGGTGCAACAGTACACATCGGTGGCAAGCGCTTCGGGAACGCGGGTTACTTTATTGAGCCGACCATCTTTACCGATTGTAAACCGGAAATGAAGATCGTCCAGGAAGAAATATTTGGACCCGTCGCGTGCGTGTTGAAGTTCAAGACCGAAGAGGGTGCGTGTAGTGCTACGGATCGCGCGATGTATCGCTCATGGGTGGACGATAGAGGTGATCGAACAAGCCAACAACACGACGTACGGTCTTGCGGCTTCGGTGTTTACCAGGGACATCGACAGAGGCATTCGCGTCGGACATGCCCTAGAGGCGGGCAACATGTGGGTGCGTGAACCACCCTATACGGGCCCGCTTTCGAATCTTACTCTTCTCCGTACTCTCGAACATTTCATGGACGACGTATACATAGATCAACTGCTGTAACCAAGCCGAAATTCAGATGCCGTTTGGTGGGTATAAGCAATCAGGTATTGGGAGAGAGCTGGGCGAGTATGCGCTCGAGAACTATACAAACGTCAAGGCGGTTCATGTCAACCTCGGTCTCAGACTATGAGTGTTGGAGGGCGCAGAGACAGGACATGTGCGGTTCAACCGCTCCGTGTTTAGTAAGTATGCATGTATCGAGCATTGAACACATTATTGCAAACCAGCATTTGGCTCGGAACCCGAGCGTTCATGACACGATATCGATACCTACTTTACTGGTAAGGGCGGATCGGTCCATCCTTGCGTATCGTCTGCATTTCTGCTGAAGTCGATAGCAACCACTACCATGGCAGAGGGTTCGCCGGTGAGTCGATGGCCTCGCTGTGATCATCAGCCGCTTTGCCGTGTTGATTGTACCAAGTCGACGCGGAAACGTGCCCATGCCACCCTAAGGCGTCCACACAATACAAAATCATAGCTCGTCGTATCTCCCGTCGAGGTGCTCCGCTAGCTATTAATTCCCGTCAAACAGACTCGCACAGTATCGATGAGCCGACGTTAGTCGACACATACATGGATCAACCGATGTAACCAGACCTTGATCAACAGACCTGAGCCTGAGGAACGAGGTTGAGGATTTAGCGCGACAAGCCGTCAGAGGCCTTGGAAGCGGACACCACCACGGCAGGTTGTCAAACCTACATAAGGAGAACGACCATCGTGAGGAAAACACAAGAATATTCAGTATTAGAGCTCTGAAGGCCATCGTCCGCCGAGGAGTATTACCCTTACCACCACGGGCCGGTGATTTGGGTATCTACGGAGACACGTGAATGTACTGTGTGTCGTTGAACGAGGCCGACATTTGGGGATATTTTGGGACGAGCAAATGGGTAGACCTTGAGGGCAATTCCTGGTGCGGTACAAGGGACGCGCCGACCCCGCCCGAACCGGAGCAACACGAAAAGATGATTGGCCTGACGTTTGAGATCACGAAATCCGAGGACGTCCAGAGGTGGGGGGAACTCGGAGGCTTCAAGGTATGGATGGCGGGTCATGCGAGTACCCGGGCCACGCGTCAAAGCTTGCTACTCATGACATTGACAAGTTGCCGTACGGAAGCCAAAACTGGCGCTCTTTGGGCTAGGTTGCTGTTTGTTGGGGGGTGATGTTGGTGGTGGGAATGTTGACACGTACTGACAGCGTTGAAGATTCGGAACAGATTATGGCACTTGTCCATCTACGCTCGCCAGAGGATCCGCATTGCCTTGAGATATCCGTTTGAAGCCACCCTTGTCGATCATCGAGCCTATCAAAATCTGAGAGATGAGCTAGTAAATCATGGCTGGATAGGTCGGCGAGAGAGGTAGACCTGCGGCCACCGCAGGTTCATACCAACCAGAAGAACGCGGCAACGGACACGATGATAAATGCGAGAGAGATGCGACCGAACATGACGAGTCGGTTCAAGTTGGTTAGCTTGAGAAGACGGTTCGTTGGGGACTTGAGCGACGCAGGTTCACGTTGAGGCATCCATACTTGGCCAACTCCCTTGATTGAAGATCGTCACCATGGATCTCGTGCATGTGCTACCGGCACAAAATCGACCATGAGAGTAGATAGAGAATATCGGCCGATAACATCGTAGGATAGTTTAGGAATGGATCCTCACTCTCGCTCTATTTTTTTACGGCGTGTAGCACGGCAGGATGACGAGGATATGCGTGTTTAAGGGGGACGGCGGTGGGGATTTCAAGGAAAAGAGTGGACGAGCGACACGGTAGCAGAAGCGGGGTGGGACAAGCGAT
>JBBPMP010000783.1:0-12981 GCA_038090395.1 Boletales sp. KT-2023a
CATGATGATGATCCGTGGTGATGCCAACTCCGAGTCTGAGAATGCAATCGAAGCAATAATGCTACACAGTAAAAATGCCCTTTGGTGACATTAATCAACTGTTCAAAACATCAGAATGGCCACGGCCGAAGTTATCCGGCTTTATCCGGATCAGCCCTACAACTGATGCCCACTTGAAGGTCGTGCCAGTGTGAAAGTTTCAAAACTGGTGCCATGGGTGTCACATGCAGTCTGGTTCAACGTGACTGCCCCCTAGATTTTGACAGTGGAGAGCTGCATCAAGCCCGAGCGGCCATCATGAAAATCTTTAAACCTATAGTGGGTCTTGGAAATAATTACATCATCGGCAGGTCCGATAGGCTGCACAGACTCGTACACTTCTGCAAGAAAATACTGCCAACTATCAAAGAGGCTGTTGACCATTTATGCCTACCATTTCCTCGTTGACATTTGCCAATTGTCGTGGGAAAAGGCAACCCGTGTGTATGTCACCGACTGTCTCTCATGGTTAACTTTAGCTTGATACTGCATTCTTGCGCTTCTTATCACTTGGCGTGTACCATTTATCTGTTTGGCCGCTGTACCAGCTGACTTATTTCCATGCTTGCAACCGCTGATAACGTATCACTGAGTCTTGCTACTTGAAGACGAGCATTAGCTGATATGTTGCTCCCACGGACGGTCTTCCCCTCGTCTCGACATGGGCTCGCTCTCGCATCTAGCCACTTGGATATGTGCTGGTCTCATCTTGACACGTTCATCCATTGTGTCGGCCGCAATAACGACACCTCTGCCAGATCTCTATGAAGCGTCTTTGATACAGCTTCAGGCCGGGCTGACCGCTGGCCAATTTAGCAGTGTAGATCTTATCAAGGTACGTTCATAGTGCGAGCCTACTAGAATGTGACTATGATATTGACACGCCCAAACAGGCGTATTTTGCTAGGATCGAGGAAGTAAACCTTCAAGGGCCTGCCTTGCGTGCCGTGATTGAGATGAATCCCTCAGCGCTTGATGAGGCCGCTGCGCTGGATTATGAACGCCTTCTCTACGGAGTACGTAGCGCGCTTCATGGTGTACCGGTCCTTCTCAAAGACAATATTGGAACCGTCGCTTTTGAAGGTACTGCCTTCTATATGTTTGATTTCAGTCTGATTATCTAGACTGCAGGAATGAACACGACTGCTGGAAGTTATACTCTTCTGAAGTCAATCATTCCTGAGGATGCGGGCGTGGTCAAGAGGTTGCGTCAAGCAGGTGCTGTTGTTCTCGGTGAGCCTCGCTTGTCGCACTTTCCAGGGTTGCTCTGAATGGCCGGACTAATAGGGAAAGCGAACTTGTCCGAGTGGGCCCATTTCAGAGGGAATCTTGCCTCTGGATGGTCAGGACGGGGTGGTCAATGTACGAATGCTTACTACCCAAATGCTGACCCCTGTGGGTCTTCTTCCGGTTCTGCTGTTGCATCCTCAATCGGGTTGGCGGCTGTATCACTTGGGTACGCCTGGCGTGGCCTCCCCAGCATCCGTCTCACAAGATTGCAGGACAGAAACTGATGGGAGTATAACATGCCCTGCCAACCAAAATAACATCGTCGGCATCAAGCCTACCGTCGGCCTCACATCGCGTGCAGGGGGTGAGTATCGAGCGACTTCGAAAACACTTTTTGATGTACTCGGCAGTTATACCCATCTCCGAGCATCAAGACACTGTAGGCCCTCTCGCCCGTTGCATGTCTGACGCAGCCATTGTCCTTTCTATTATCGCTGGACCTGACCCGGACGATAACTTTACGCTCGCCCAACCTATGCCCGTTCCAGATTATACCATGGCCCTCAGTAACACGTCTCTGGTCGGAAAGCGCATTGGCGTACCTCGTGCTGTGTTCTTGAACGAATCAATGACTGGGAATGATCCATACGTCAACATCGTCTTTGAACAGGCTCTTGAGACTCTCAAAGAACTGGGTGCGACGATTGTAGACCCTGCCAATCTCCCCTCCGCATACGAGATTTATAACTCAAACAACGAGACGGTCGTTTTGGAAACGGACTTTAAGGTTTGTCGTAGCAAATATGGCTTGCATCATTGTCTCAGTCGGTATGACTACTTGTCCAGGTCCAACTGGGTGAATGGTTTGATAGCCTTATCGCAAACCCATCTGGCGTTGCGTCCCTGGCGGATGTGATCGCGTTTGACGATACTAATCCGACCTTGGAGGAACCTTCCGGCTACACGGACCAATCAATGTGAGTGCCCGGTTTAGGCAACACACTTCGATGTACCGCGAGCCCGATGCATACTCTGTCTAATCTATGGCTACAGTCTCATTGCATCCGAAGCTACAACTGGTTTTAATTCGTCCTATTACCAATCGCTTGCATTCGACAAGGAGCTGGGGGCGACGCGCGGCATCGACGCAGCGCTGGAAACATATTCGTTGGATGCCCTTGTCCTCCCCGCCCCGGGGTACACTACGGTACCAGCTGGTAAGTGCCATCACCTCTCTATCTGTCCGATCATGCTCATCACTCGTATGGCGCTAAGCCATCGCCGGCTACCCTATCGTCACCGGTACGCTTCCCATTCCCGTATCTGAAGGTCTGACCCTTGTGTCTGTCCTCTAAACCACCACGCGACAGTGCCTCTTGGATTTTATCCGGATAATGTCACCATTGGCAGCGCGGGACCCAACACTGTATACCCCGCGCCTGGTGTACCTATTGGCCTCTCCTTCCTAGGCACGGCGTGGAGCGAATATGAGCTCATCGGATTTGGATATGCGTATGAACAATACACGCAAACACGTCTTCAACGTCTGGCGTACCCGGCTGCCATCCCGACGACACAGCTTGCGGACGTGATGGGCTCGGGTTCATCATGAGTTGAGGCGTGGTTCGTGGATGATCGATAAGAGTATGCATAGATTAGATCATTGTACCGTGTGTGCGGTATGAATTTACTCGCACATCCAGTTACCTGAACGCACGCGTAAATTGAACTGAGATACTCATAACTTATTGGGTGACCGGCGACTCCCGGCCCGACCCGGTGATTACCTACTAGTGACCTGCAGGCGCCGCGAACTGTCAGCCCACTCAGGCTGCCATCAAGCCAGCGCAGCCCTAAATTACGATATTCTCCTGTTCACACTGGCAGATCTGCATGTCGTCCACTCCGGGTCCGCAGCAGGGCAGTTTTCTGGATGTGAGCACGCACCGTCTGAACGTTACGACCGCTTTGATTCCTGACCTTCAGGGCCACTACAACGACTCGACACGACTGTCGCTGCTCATCGCGCCACGCAAACATAGACCGCCTTCGAACTTCTCTCAAATGCGATCAAAGCAGAAGGCGATCGTAACTACGCAGAGGCGTATGCCCAATACATGGCCGCTCTAGACTATCTCATGGCAGCCCAGCAATGTGAGTGGGTGGCTTACCCTCCGTTTCTTTTCACCTCCAATGTCATCACGTCCACAATTTCAGCCGAGACGAACGAAAAGTCAAGGATCCTCTTGAAAGACAAAGCAGACGAGTACCTCAACAGAGCGGACGCAATCAGGCAATCAGTCAATGCTGGAGCCGGCAAACAACCCCGGGAAGTTGACGCTCGGGGCTCCGCTGCGACAGCTCAATCGGTCATCCTCGACGTAAGCCCCGTACCGCTCACTTGTCCGATATCAAAACGACTGGCGTTATTCTGGCTCGTTCAGGAAGCATTCAAGTGTGCGAGACAGGCAATCGATGCGGACTCTTCACAGAACTACACAGAGGCGTACAAGCACTATATGAAATCCATGGACTACTTCATGTTTGCACAACGATGTTTGTAGTCTTCACCTTTTGTTCTCTTTTTCAAGGAATTTCCACTTGTCCGCTCATCAAAGCGACCAAGTACAGATGAACTTGATGAACAATCGAGGTCACTGATCCGGTCAGAGGTCAAAGAATACCTTTTGAGAGCAGAGACTATCAAGAAACACCTCGATTTACTCAAGGGATCAGAGCAATCAAACAATGCTAACCTGAGCGGTACGCCTCCCCGTCCACCCGAGACAATCTTCCTCCATGTAAGCAACATCTTTCGTCGTTGGTCGTGACATAGGTCTCCCGACCTTCTTTTAGTGATGATGACTCACCGCACCGTTTTAGACTGCGATTGAGATCACTGAACGGGCCATACAACAAGATGGGAGAAAGAACTATCGACCCGCCTACGAGCTTTACAACGGCGCACTCGACTATTTCATGCTTGCACATAAATGTATGTTTGTCGACCTTTCTCCCCCTCTTGCCTTTTTAGCCTCGTATTTCGTAGATGAGAAATCCGAGCGGTCTAGGATTGCCATTCGGGCGAGTATGGAGGAGTATCTTGCGCGCGCGGAGGCGCTCAAGAAATGTATTTAATGGTCGCATTTTGCGTTCCTGTCTGCTACGGCATGCGCCCGGTCATCGACTGCGTGGTGCGCGTTCTTCAGGAAAGTAGAGGCTAGCCAGGATGTGGCTTTTTAGCTCTTGCGAATTCAACCCGACATTTCACTGGCCAATTCGTCCTAGTGACATGACCCCAGACATAGAACAGGAATAGCATTGCCAGCTTTCTGATTGTCAATTCACATTACACAACTTATATCACGGTGGAACGCGCTTGGATCATTATCGATAACTTGTCGGAATTTGAGTATTTTCTGCTAGGTAGCACTTGATCCGTTCACTGACGGTTTCATCCATCCACAAAGACAGATGCCGGTGAGAAATAACCATACTAGCCATTTGCGATGCTAATGTCGGCGAATCGTGGCAGTTGCAGTGAACAGGCTCCAGTTCCATACAGCAACAGGCGTTTATGACACGCCCTGGGCAAGATAGATTATTCGTCGACAAAGACATGATTATCCGTTTCGGGTTATCTGAGCATGGAGGAAGCAAAACGAGAGAGCCGGCTTTGGTTCAGCTTCCCCTTGGAACGCTGCAGCCGTGAGAAAGCTGCCACGTGCTCTTCGCAAATCACAGAGAACCAGAACTCGTGATCAGAGTTGTGCTCCACAACAATGTTGTGGGCGATCTCATGTGCCAGCGTGAAAAACCTTGATACATGTTTCGTCAAGCGGATAGCGGGAGGAGTAGATCGAACCAAGACAAACCAAGACGATTGGGCCCGTTTTCGGCTACCGTTCTTAACATCAGCGTCATCTGTTGAGCAATATTTTAACGAGGGGTTGATCTGCATGAAGCAAGTTGCATTTACGCCATTCCTCAAAAAATCGCAGGTTGAGATTGATCTTTCCTCCTCGATTGAACGCAATAGGGCCGCCAGGAAGGTCGTAGAAGATGCGCAAAGACGTCTTATGGAGCTTAAAGACGTCAGCAATGGGTATGATGATGCTCGCAAAACGGCCAAGGTGTTCTTGCTTAACCTCCATCAACGTGCTGAACTCAGGTAGACCTGGGAAAAAAGGTCGTTTATTTGAGTATCCGGCATAAATTCCTGATCGAACGGAAGGTACTTTCAGCCGCAAGAATCTCGATGTCTTTTATTTCCCCTATCAACATTGTGAGTCGCCGTAATGGGAAAACAAACGTAACACTCACCGCAGAGCTCCAGCGTCCCTGCCGGTCCTTGATCATCACAATAGCGAGAGTCAAGCTTCCAGTTTGCACCTGGGTGGTTGCCTGTGCCTGAATTACAAGCCTTGATTGCCGAATTCACTCTTTTTCCTGAGATGATATGGATGAGTTCCTCTTTTCATTGATTGAACTCATGTAGCTTACTAATGAAGTCCTGGGACATAATCCGACTACGATCCCTAGCAAGACATAGATAGTAATGATACAGGCTAGACGGGTGAACTTACCCGGCTGTACATGGAGCCACACCAGTGGACTCTTTTGCGGTGGGACCTACGTTCTGAGCAGAGGTAGACGCATCAGGGCAGGAAAAGGTTAGCGGACAGGTGCCTTTTTGGGACGCTGAAGTTCCATGGGCCACCAAGTCACTACCGCCTTTCGATTCATTGCAATCCAAATTTGTTCCTTGTTGCGGGGAATCCTGTTTAACCGGAGGGTGGCTAGGGACTGACTGACTATCAATTTTTTTTCATTAATCGTTAGTATGAAGAAATGTAACTCACCATAGCCCGCGCGTTTCAAGAGTTCTCGGTTGGAAAGTACGGCAGCAAGGACGAGTGTATCTTGGCTCTTGACCGTGGCAAATAAAACTCTACATAAAGATACGGACAGGCTGGCCGCGACGATGAACACCATTGTAATAAACATACATTTCACCACTCACTCGTACATGTCCTCCTTCGCCTGACGTGAAATCCATAGTTCAATACTTGTCTGTGTGTCGCCTCTCGTAGCAGCCCACACGTCCTGGGATTTCGGCGTGTGCTTCCCGATAGTGAAGATTTTGTGGATACGCAGCCTATCGCAAACCCTAATCTCAAGTTTTGCGGTAAAATCCTCAAAGGAAATTTCAGGTTGAGAATGGGTACACCTCTCGATGAATATGGGGAGCCTCTCGAGAATCAAGCCTCTAACCTTGGAGGAGGTTTCTTGATTGTAGATTACTTTGGAATACTCGTACTCCTTCTTAATCACTTTGCTCAGTTTTCTACATCCAACGGAGGAATAAAAGGCTGCGAGCATTTCTCAGCGTCAATTCAGGCGTGACGATGAATGCTCACATTCAAGGTCCTTTTGTGGGACAGCCCAGATGAGATCACTAAAGAGTTCTTCGTCCTTGGTATCGTCGACAATGACAATTTCCTGAGGTTTTAGAAGTTTGTAGACATCTTTTTCTTGACCATGCCCTTCGGATTTGCGGCGCATACCAAGGAGAGTGGGTTGAGATTGCATATCTGCCAAAATATTGTTCAAGTCAGGGGTGCGCTCGGCCTCTGTGGCGAGCTCGCGCAGCTTCGCCATAAAGCTGATTTCTTCTAGCTAAGTGGTAGCTCAAAGACCATTCAACAGAACACGCACCCTAGATCTCCTCCAGAAATTTCGTGGAACCTCACTGGATTATTAATCAGGCTCTCGGCGATATTCTTCATGGATGGCTCATTCTTTGAATGGCAAGCAATCAAGAATTTATTCGCTTTTGGGCCAAAATCCACGAAAATGAACAAACGTCCGATAAAATCATCTTTTGGTCTCGCCAAGTAGCATTGCCTGGGGGTCACCCATTGAAGGTCACCCGAAGATCTTGTCGGGACTATTTGCATTCCGGACAGTTCGCTAAGCTCATCACCACTAAGATCTAAAACAATATCAGGGTAGCTATTCACACTGAAAGGACACGCTTACTTGATGTACAATCTGCCAGGCACTCAAACCACAGAGTGGCTGCTTTTTCATCCTGAGGTTGTGAACGTAGCCGGTTGAGAAGCGTAGTTGGGGATGGGTGTTGCTGGATACCCAGTTTGTCGAAGTGGTCTTCCGAACCGGGGGATAGTGTGGCCACGATAGAAAAGCCAAAAGCTTTCCACTGACTACCCCAACACACCTAGAAAGCGGTATTAATAGGTTCCCAAAACAAACGAATTCAGATTACATCGTCTGGTTTTCTCCAACATTTCCCCTCTGAGATATTTTCCGCAGGAATCAGTGCAAAATCTCGAAAATCGTTGAAGTTGTAGTCCGAATAAAATGATCTAAGGTTCTGGTAAAGATACTCGAATGCATCCGTCCTGAGTGACATGCTCGTTGACAGACAGAGTTGGATGATCACTTTCAGAGGCGGGAAGGGGCGTAAACCAAGCTGATACAAGAATCTAGCTGAAAGGGCAAGTTCATTAGTCTGTTACCACGTGGGGCGATTGATATCCCTACCTTCAGCGGAATCTTTGGACCATACTAACATCGCATCCCAACCAATTGTCGGAAGTTGAAGTTGGCGGAAGATGGGCTCGGGGGGATATAACTCGTCAGCACGGTAACGAGGCCCCTTCGCTGCGTTATGCGCAAGCTCTGCTTTGGGAAATAGCGGACAAGTTTTGAGCGCATCAAAATCACTTTGCGGAATGCGCTCCTTGACCAGGTAACGGATAAGATCTAATATGCTACCCTCCCATCCCATCCTAATCCTAAGCACACCGATCAAGCAGGTGGAGGAGAGAATGACATCGCCTTACCGGTCGAGCAAAATTCCAGGGGGAATATTCCTTCGGACGCCAATAAATTCAAGCATTCTCATTCCTTGTTGAGTTTGCGCCCCATTGTTTAACCGGACGATCGCCAGCTTGATGTCATGAAATGGATTATTGTTTGCAGGGAGAAGATATGAGCAATCTGGACGACACAAGCCACGGGTCGTAGGAATGCAGGATTTGGTTTCGAGTGCTTTCTTTGATTCCCTCTGCAGCTCATCCGAGAGTGATGGCCATAAACGAAGAAGAGTCCCTAGGACGCACTCAGCCCAATTGACTGACATAGTGAGGTCATACTCCTGCGGTAGCAAGACGGACGAATCCGAAAGGTATCGCAACCAGTGAGCGACGGTGAACTCCTCCCAGTGGATGCTCATAAGTTCTGCGCGGGAGAAAGACCGATAAATGTTCAGAGGAAGCAACGATTTGGGAAGGGGACCGTTAGGTGGAATGTAGGCTCCAAGACCCTTGGGATCGATAAAGTATTTCACGGAGGACAGTGAAAGTTTCCGTCCATCAGCACAGCTGAGAGTAGCAGAGTGAAGCAGGTTGTCCTCGGTCCAGGTGGGGTGGTTCCGTCGTAGGTCTATCCACCACCGAAGGCAAGCAACCAGTCGGTCTTCGTCGAGAGCGTGCTCGCACAAGGACCGTCGAACATCCGCTGGCTCGACGGATTGTATCATGTGTTTGTCCGGTAAGGCTTTCATAGCTGTACTTCCATTCCGGGAAACATATTCTGAAAGCATTGGTAGGGATCTGAGGAATGCAAAGGTTGGATCAAAATTTCTGATGTTTGGAGCCTCAAAAACGCCGGCGGATGAAAGGAACCTCAAAGGTTTGCACGAGGATTCATAGAACGAGTTTGCCAACAGCTCTGCTACCTTGGGGGAGGGTGCGGAAGAGTGAAACATGAAGAATTGAAGAACATGCAGAAAGCGCTGATCCAACTCTCGAGATGGTCGGGACTCTGGCTGGTCCCATGATTGTTGGATATTGGATAGTTCCCATTCATAAACGGCACGGCATAAAATGCCTCCGATGCGCAGTAACTCACTGTTCCATAGGGGAACTGGAAAAAAGGAGGAAATTTCAATAACCCATTTCTCGGAAAGTGCCCTTGTTACTCACTAGCAACGCTCGTGTCGCTGGTGTCAGAAAGTGTAAATAGCTGATACACGCGAACAAAAGATAATTCTTACCTGAAATCTATCAATTCACGTTCGACAGTAGGAATAAAACACGACGCCATGTGACCACGGATGCCTGTCGTTTGTGCGGTAGCGTGACCCTAGCTGACTAATGAGCAGATAATACGGGACAACGTGGAGTGACGAACAATGAAAATATGTGCATCTCTCGCCCTTGATCGAGTTAGCAGAACTTCTGGATCGCGATTCAGGTAGCAACCTACTGATCTACACCGGCGCGAAATCCGTGCAAGATATATTTATGGCACTGGTTCTCCTGCGCCTGACTCCCAAATTTCCGATCGTCTTCTTCACACATCTTGGTGGTACCAATCAATTTGATGCTAGAAATTCGAACGAAGGAAACTTACATAGATCAAGCTATACTCTAATTCCTGAGGTGGTTCTTTTTTCATACACCGCAATAGTTCGTTGTGGGTCTCATCGGCGGTAGTTGCATTCACTTTGGCAGTGAAAACAGAGAAATGCATCATCTCATGTGCTGTGCCCATGTCAGCCTTGATCGTGACATCTATTTAGATAACGGTCAGTGGGATAAAGGAGAATTAGGTTGAGTAGAAATCACGGTGATGATGGATTTCTGTCACATTCATGTTAACCTCCTTAGTGATGGGCTCTTGAATGCCCTTGGGTAGATCAATGGTTTGAAGTTGGACGGATGACTTTTCGATGTTTCCAATGCAATCTTTGTCGAGAAAAACTCGCACGTTTCGCACGTGCACCATGAATGTAATTGACGACGCAAGGAATCGCATCAAATCCAAGATACGCGGAATTGCAGAAACCTTCCGGAGCGGCAGCTCAATGGTCGTTATCCAACGGCCAGCCCCCGTATCGGACGCTGCTCTCGAGGGGACAATATTTGTCCTGAAACACAACTAACACCATTTAAACTGAGATTTCGATCCTGTTGAAATCAGAATACCTGATTTTCATTCCATTCGAACTGCATTTCATATGCTGCATATTGTTATACTTAATGTAGCGGAAAAACAAAAAAAAAGCGTACCATTAGATGAATTGGATGAACTTTCAGAAGTTATTCGTGGACTTTCGGTCACAGAGAATACACTGTAGAAGCCTACAAAAACGACATGTTTATGGAATTATAGAAGAAGTAAAGCTTTGGACCCACCGACACCAAATGCACCAATTTTCCTAGAATCGGGGTTTCCCACGGCTAAACACGATTTAGGCAAATAATAAGCGTAACAGTTGTTAGCGAACAAACCAATGTTCGTCAGACGGCTCCAATCTTCCTGTGTGAGCGGCTTCCCATTGTTTCGGATCGTCCAGTGTGTAACCTTGTACAGCGATATGACGACACAAGACACATAGTGAAAACCAAGGGTTCACGCACATCGATAGACTTCGAGTCCGCTGTGTCAACACGTTGTCGGGCGGGACGTTCTTGGCGTTGGGCTCTCATGAAACAAATTTCGACAGCAGACGACTCTGCGTCATCAGCGTTCTGAACGAGTTCCCTAAACACTAGCAAAGCAAGTGAGACACCATCTGGAACGTGGATAGGCGACCCCCACCCGTGAAATCTCCCGAGTAGCGCGCGAGCATCTTGTCGACCAACGAACGTTGATCGACCAAGACCGGTGCAAGTTCTGTGGATGACACCTAAGCCTATGAGTTAGCGACAAGACGCGGGGCTGAGGTATGTCAACTACGACGTACCCATGGAATCATTTGAGTTGCTGTGTGGGCTAGCCCGTTGGAGTGTTGGAGTACGTGGTGATGAAGGTTGTCGATAAAGTATGTGGTTGTACTCTGAAGTGGAGGGCGGATAAATCGAAGCCGAGCAGACCGACGGTATTTCGACCACTCGAGGTAAGATTAGTGGTATCCTTGCAAGAGCCAGGCAATGCCATTAATCGGTTCAGCCTCCTGGGCGCTTTTCGACTCCATGGTGAGTTCATCGTGGGTATCGAAGCCCTTGCCAGGCAGTGAGAGTGAGGCATATGGTTATAGTTAAAGTTTGTAGTAAACGTGTTCCAGACAATTGGCATGTACGATTCTATAGGACTCCATTCAATCGTGCTTCTTCCTCTGGATTCATGTCGCCCGCCACAGCACCCTCTTCTTTCCGAATAGTCCATGACGCCCTCATTCCCGACAAAAAATTTCCCGTGTCTGTGAATCCAAACGCTGCACAGCTCAAGGTCCGAATCAAATTGCCAGCGACGAGGACGCACGATGCCTCCACGCAGGTCGACCCTTTCAATGACGGCAGCGACAGGTCCGGGTGTGCATATAGCTGCCTCAGTGCTGTCCGTAGCATCGCCGGATTGAGCTTGTAGGCGCCAAGCTGCTCTGCGGTGAGCACGAGCAAAAAGGGCGACTCTGCAGTAGGGTGTGTGGACCCGGAATAGACCGCAGAGCAGAGCAGGGCGTGCGTGCCTGCAAAACTGGCATCGTCCATGTTGGGCAGGACGACCAGGGCGAAACGTCTCGTGAAGTCTGGAGCGCATCGATTGTGTCAGGCAAGGGTTTTCCGCCGGAGATTGATTACCAAAACGTTGAGCAGGGCCACTCAACTGGAATCCAGGGGCGACGTGTTGGAGCATCCGGTGACTGACGCCCCCATTTGCTCCACGTTGGAATTGGACGCGGGCGTGTACGACGTGCTCGATTCGCCCACCGCGGCACCGTCGTCATGCCAGTCTTGGATAGGGTCGTGAGCCAACGATAAGCCAGTTCAAGAAGTGCCGCGTCTCTGCAGGTTTTCTTCTACGCCCGCACATTGGACCAAGACTGCCTCCCACGTCATGTTTGAGAAGACAGGTCCAAAGGCGTCGTGGATGGCAGACTCCCGATCGATGAGGGTGCCAAGATCAGTGCGTGTTGCTCAATCAATTTCCTGCTAAGGGGTTAGGAAACAGCACTAAGCGAGTGACAGTGTACCATTGGTAGCGATGTGCAGTAGGACGATGAAAGGATGTGAAGGATTCGCGATGTTCAATGGTCAAACATTTTCCACAGGTTGCATCATGGCGATTAGCGCTACGGAAACTGGTGACAATCGCCCCAGACGGTAAATACGGACATTGACTCACGTATCTGTCATGTTCAACACAGTACTGGCTTCAAATGTCACTCCTGCCCTTGTCATGGTCAGAAGGGCCTATTTTGTATTTATCCCTGCTTCGGCTGCTCTCGAAGAGTTCCAACTCAATGTATATGTGGATTCGACAGTTATACTTGGTTTTGTTCGACCGCTCCGAGTCGCGGTTGTAGTCTCCCGGAAGAAGTTAGTTTGGCCCATTGACTTGACAACGACAATCTGACGGTCAGTGGATGAGCACAGCGCACGATCATAGGCATTCATAGTGTGATGCAGGTCATGTTCCGGCTACGTTTCAGCTTCGAGGACAAGTATACATATAACTTCACAATTGCCGTTTCATCGATCGGATGTGCAGAAACCAATCGTGTATCAAAAAAAAAAAAATTTGTGACGGTGGCCGCGATGAGTGCTCGCGTGGTGAAACGAGTAACGCACACGGACCAGTTCATCACGGGAACCCGGTTGAACTATCACGGGACCCTTTTGTTTTATAATCGTACCTGTTCATGCGCTAATGCCTTGCTCGCCTCGACTGATCGTTGAG
>JBBPMP010000784.1:0-12978 GCA_038090395.1 Boletales sp. KT-2023a
AAGTGTTGGTGTTGAAGAACGTTTTGAAGAAGTCGGTTGACGACGACGGGCTATGGAGATGGTGAGAGCCGAAAATCAACGAGGCATGCGCTCGGAATGACCTTGAGCGGCGCCTTGCTCGCCAGTGCCACAGCGAGGTCCATCATCCCTGCATCCGAGAGACGCCGTTGAACCAAGATGGTCAACAACGGCTCCACCAAATGCGACTTGACTGTCTCTTGTTGCGTCGCAACACACTCTGCGACCGTCCTTGCAATCAGTCATGAACGACGGGAAATCAGGCTACCCACTGAGATTATCAAAGGCCATTGCACCATCTTCCTCGTCCACAATATCGTCCGAAATATGCCGAACTGCCCATTGCAATGCCCGGTCGACGATGTCCGTCGTGAGCGCATCACACCCAGACACCCCGCCGAGCTTGCGTGCGAGCCACGTCGTCTCGAACGCAGAATCCATGAGCGGGATGCCTTGCGTGCGCGCTTGCAACGCCGCTACAAGCCTCGCTCTCCCCGCACCCGAGAGCTCCACGATCTTGCATATACACTCGAGCTCGCGGGTGACGCCAGGGCAGCGGCGTTCGCGCAGAAAGAGGTAATCCACCAGGCGCAACAAGATGTCATCGTCCACTTGTGAAAGGTCTCCACCCGTCAATGCGGTGCGTTCGAGAAAGGCGGCAAGCGTGGAAGCAAACGCAGAGGTACGCAACCGAGACCATCGTTCGCTGTTCAGCCAGGACGCATACGCAGATAGAGAGGTCAGATTCGAATACACCAAGGCGACGACGATGTTCGCCGTAGAGTTTGTCCAGGACTCCTTTTCGAGCAATCGAAAAATCAAATCGGATGGGAGGGATCGAAGATCGCTCATACGAGCTCGGTTGGTTCTCGAGAGAACAGTCGAAAGAGATTCCCCATCGGTGAAGGCGATTCGTCCATCGAACCCTGAAGGAAGCTGGGACACGAGTGCTACTGAGAGCATGTCTTCAAGCAAGGTTGATCCAGGAAGCACGACCCGCAACTCCAAAAGTGTCGATGCTGCGATGTTCGGGACAGAACCCCGCGGGGTGCGATATTGCAGAGTGCCGAGAATGTCTTCCAATACGCCGCATGCCAGCGCGCTCCGTTGTCCAAAGCCAGACCGGATGAGATCAATCGTCTGAAGTAGTTTGTCGGTGTCCATGAACTTGACCCATGGCCGCGTATGCCTCAGCTGATGGTAGAGGATGTGAGGGCCCTTCGGGCTAAGGAAAACGAGTCTCCCTTACCTCGTCGAGTCGATCCGACGACAACGACTCGGTCAGCGCCTCCGCCCAATGAGAACCGATGGACGACAACAACATCTGGTCCTCAGCATCAGTAGGGTCAAACGACGCATCGACGAACTCCCGGATCGCTGTCAACAGGGTCATTGCCAACACTCATCGTCAAGGGCAAATTCTCACCTCCCGACACTTGAGCTGGAACATCCCGCGACGTGCACAATTCCTGGATGGTATCACGCTGCAATACGGTTTGCTTGAGTCGCTGTAGGTCTTTTTCGCCGAGGAATCCCTTCGCTCGTGCCACAACATCAGATAAGAGTGACAGTAGCACAACGGCGAGGTCATGGTGGTCCGTCGAGACGCTGATCCCGTGAGTGATGAGACGAATGGCGTTTTCAAGATGTAGAAAAGTCGCTTGGGGTATGTAGAGCGCGGACAAGAGGGTGTCGCGGGTATGCCGGTCCCGGAGTTGGGCAAGAGTGCAGTGAAAGAATAACCAGCCGAATACGCCGTCAACCGGCGGCCTGTCCAATAACACTCACCATGCATTCAGGAAAGAACAGTGAATCACTCACCACTCGGGCAAAGGCTTCAAGATTTCCGAGTCCCACAAGTAACCGCCCGCGGGGTGGAGGAAGGTGATGAGAGCCCATAATGCGGGCTCGTATAATCCCCGAATGACGGAGGCAAGACGGGAAACGTCGACAGAAGAGGGTTTGACGTCTGTTAAACGAAGCCAATCCACTATTTCGCACGCGCGCGTCATGCGAGCACTCTCAGAGGCGGCTGTATGCGTGGTCGACGCCAGTAAGCAACGGCACCCTTGCATATCGAAAAAATAGGACTCACGGGCGGCTGAACGTTCAATACGATCGAGGAAAGCGGAGACCGTATCGTCATTCGAGTTCCCATTCGCATGACAACAGGCAACACCCTGAAGGTGACGAAGACAGGCTCTTGCAATAGACAACTCCCGTCTCACTCCAAAGCCAATGCTCGGGTGGTCTTGGAATGGTTCTCCAGTACCCACATTGCCGTCCAATTGGTCCAGCACTGCGAGGAGATGAAAGTATCCAGCATCCTCCTGTTTGTCCGCCAACATCACCAGCAATCGCCGCACGAACGAAAAGACAGCAAGCATATCGGACGGCGCCAGCAGTCTTCCACCCACCTTGGCAAGGACTTGCTCGAGTACCGTCATGAGCAAGGGACTGGCAAATGAATCACCAGTGTGAATATCGGGGGTAGAGGATTGGACGAGTGTGGACATGACTTCCATGTAGCGATACGGTGTTTTAAGACATCGTTGCACACAATCGTCCATGAATGTGACGACGGCCTCAACCTCGTCCGTAAGCAGTGCACCATCAGGAGTTTGGGTACCCTGCCCTCTGCGCAAAAAGTGGAGGGGCAGGGCTGCAAGCCATAATTCGACTTCGTTTGGATCCTCTTGGAACAGCACGCTCTCGGAAAGAACATGGTGCAAAAGTTCCTTTAACGTCGTACGCAGAGCACGGACCCGGCTATTGCAGAACGTTTTCAAGAGAACGTGAAAATACGTGTGAGACGAAGAGGCTGAGAACACAAACGATCGTTAAAAGGACGCCAGACGACATTCACAACTCACCAACTTTTCCAGACCAGCCAAACTGGTCACTCCCGCTGAGCATACGCAGCACATGCAGATGCTTCACGGTCTGCAGTGCCGAAGAAGCAGCTTTTCGTGAATCTTCCCTTGATTCGCCCTCGTCATTTCCGGACAACGACGTCAAAGATCCTTCAACCAAATTCAAGACGAGCTTTCCCGCCTCGAACCTGGCTTCAGCAACCACGTCCGGCAAGCATTCTTGGTAGAGCCAAAGCAGCCTCTGAGCGCTCTCGCTCAACAAGGCATGCTTGGCCGTGTGTGGTGACGCCAGCGTTTGTTGGGAAAACGCGACGACGACCTGAAACTCGGGCACACGTCGCCTGGCTTCTTTTTCAGCTTCTCTGCGTCTGCGCTTCCACTGGCCTTCGTCTTCGTCTTCTTCCAAGGCATTTTCCACCATCTTGAACACACGAATTATCTCGGAGAGCTTCCGTAAGCACCTGACCAGCGCGAGCGCGGTACAGTGTTGCACGATCGCGGTCGATGCAGCCTGTAACCCCTTTGTAAACACTGTCTTGGTACCGACCGACGGAAGCAAGTTCGCCATAATAATTGAAAGTGGCGGAGGGGTCGGATTATAGAGTTCAACGCTACCGGACAAGATAAATGAGGAGACAGGAACCGCTTGAGAGATGACCTGTCCCGCAAACGCGATATTCGCGATCCACTTTGAAGAAAGACGCGGCTCGAGCGTGAGCGAAGCTGCAGACCAATACCTGACAGGACGGTCAGACGTCCGGTCGTCTAAAAGACGGCAAGTTACAGACCCAGAAACCAGCTCTGGACTGGCCGCGATGATCTTGAGTGCCAATTCTTGTTGCCGGGGGTCCTCGTTCACTTTCAACACTCGTAACACGTTCGCCAAGATCTTGTTGTAAATCTTGCCCGTATAAGTGCCCTTTTTTTGAAGAGTACCTTCGTCCGCGTGATCGACAACTCCATCTTCGTCGGACTCACGAGGGTACCACCCACGATCTTTAAAACAAATCCCTTGACCGGGATGGGTGCATATAGCCAGGAGGAAGTGGTGAACGATATCGGCCGGGACATGCTCTCCACCAGGCCGCTCCGCGGCAGCGCGATCGTACAATTTCAAAAACTGGCACTCGCTCAGACCGACTCCAAAAAGAATAGAGGGATGCTCACATGCGAGATGGTCACTTCACTAAACAATCCCAGTTTCGTGGTCCGCTTGATTTTCGGATCTAACCAAACGCCCTCCCAACAAACCTGGAGAACTTTTTGTATGACAACGTAATGGTCCTGATTTAGACCCTTGAACATGCTCAGAAATACCTCGCGACGCTGTTCCAGGAAGGTGGATTTGATCGATGGGGCTGCGTCTCGGTCGACCATGGATAAAATAAAGAGGATGTAGTACGTGCGAATGTCTTTCTGTCCTGATAAGCGCAGGATATACTGTCGTCGCGAGGACGGCTTACCGGGTCGGTCAAGGAGGTTATCACCCTCATTTTCCTTGCCCCTTCTGCGCAAATAGAGCAGTTTTGATAGACTCTGCAGTCGAATAAGCGATCGAATGGGGAGACAACGTGACCACGCACCTTGTTATCCCATGGAAATGCATCGAAGACCGACTTTCGCTCCCGTCCGCTCCCAAACGTCGCGATAGTGTTGAATAGCTTGAGCGTCACGAGAATCAGCTCGTTATGACCTCCAGAGAGGTAAGAATTCAATTTTCGTAACCATTGCGGGGAGAGGAGCGTCTTTATGATGGGAACGCCGTAAGAATGATCCGGAAGGTGATATGAGAATAGTGAGGTCAGCGACGAGAAGAGCGACGTGACCAGCGCTTGAAGTGACATCTAATGGGGCGTGCAGCTTGCGATAGGCCGCAAGAATAGTAAAAACACACATCGTCCAACGTGCCCCAAAGCCCAAAGAGGTCTTGAGCTGCCGGCGAACTGTCCATCCATACTTTGGCTAAAGAAAGACGTTCATCCTGCGGGGCCACTGTCTCGCCTGGCTTCAGTGACAATTTGGCGCGTAAAGCAAAGAGACCTGTGCAAGATTGAGCGACGAACAGTACGGCCACGACACGCATTCGGACCTTTGGGATTTTTATTGACATCCAACGCTTCCCTTATCTCATGTACATTTGTGAATGTGAAAATCTGAGAGCCAATCTTGGCTTTTTTGTGTGGCGGCATCAACCAACAAGGCGGTTGTTTGGATTGAAAGCTTTTGCCAAACAAACGCCTCATGTTCAGCGCCGTACTACGTGCAGCGCTGGGACTGGGCTGTTAGCGGTCTCACTTCTCCTTTGATCTCGTTTTACCTGGACGTCTTGTACTCTCAAACGTTCCTAAGGGTACCCTTTCACTTCCTCTTGTATATACACAAAGACTGAGCCGTACTACGTGTACTACCCCCCGGGACCCGTCACATATGGTCGAAACCTCCTCGGACGTGGTCGGATTCCGAATTTAGCGTGCTTGCAGGAACTGCATTGACATGACGCTGGTGGCCCCCTCGTTTGTCGGCGCAGTATGTCGATGACTTGCAGTCAGAGACTAACTGCCCTTCCAGGCAAGCGCCGATTGCCTTCATGACCCCGAAAAAAAAAACCCCCCCGTCTACGAGCTCATCTCTGGTGGGGACATCCATATCCGCGCCGCTCTGAGGTGATCCAGGCGCACGATGTCGATCGCAGTCTGCCTGCAAAGTGCCTATCAAGCGTGTTTGCACATCATTCACGTTCGTCCCAACGTCTTGAGCATTACCGTTCACGGAGATCTTCCCGATGGATAACGATCATCTCGCTCCATCCTCACCTCGCGCCGTCAAGACCAAGCTGTACGCCTTCAACTCCGCCCACAGCGTGCGACTGGATCTGGCTCCGACGACCATGGATAGAACCCCCTCGATATTAATCTCACCGAGGGTAGTTCGAGCCGTCGACCGACGACTGTCCCGAGCCCGTGTCTCTCCGGCTACCCCGGAATCGAGCGAACACGTTCGCAAACCCCGTGAACGGGATTACGCCGGCTCCGTCTTGGCACCCCCCACCCCCCCTGATGCGGCGTGCTCGCGTTTCAGAGCTTAGTCCGTCGACGTTGAACTCAACTAGATTGCGTGGCAAATCCCGCGCGGTTCCAGCTTATCGTGCCCATCATTCCCGCGAGCGGCCGCGACACCCTTGAAGACCCTCATCAAGGGTCCGCTTTTCAATTCTTTACGGCTACGCTTCTGCCGCTCAATGCCACGACCCTTCAAGCTCAACAATGAACACGCGAGCCGATTAGGGCACTTGATCCCGATGCGGTACTCAATCAGTGGATCAACTGTTCTCGCGAAAAAAACATACAAAGTCGCCACATTCATAAACCACGCATCGACTGTATTGATTATGCACGCCTCTGATGGGCCGCATTCATCACACACTTTCGCGCATTGGGGTATGGTTCAAAGTTCAAGGGACTTGCGTGGCGTCACAGAGCCCCCTCCTTTTTCTTCGAGTAAACCTTCCGAGATTCATTGCTCACGTAAGCACGCTTACCGCCCGCAAGACCACTCTCGGAAGCGAAGGGGGACCGTAGCCATCATGCCAGATCTTGCCACTTCCCAACCTTCATATTCCGGCCACTGCCATGGCCGCGGTGAGCCAAGTGGCTCCAGCCGCCGCCCATCGCCACCATCGCCCCGACGAGTGCGGACCGCGACTGGTGGTTCGCAAATAGCGTTTGGACGCGGAGACACGCAGCCGATCCGTGCGCATCCTCAGATCTATCGATCGTGCGTACCCCTAGCCTTATCTAAATGGGCGCCGCACAGATAACGCGACCTTGCTGTCATCGGACACCTTGAGGGTCGTCGTTTATGATTCGCCGCTGCACGCAGTGCATGTGAAGCCCAATGGTTGAATGCCTCTTTTTATCTATGTACTAACGGTCCACAAAAAGTAGGAAGGTTCTATGTGATTGCTCCAAGTCGCGACTGACTCCAGCTCCAGCCACCAAAGAAAAACGTATGCTACACAAGTCTTAGCGACCAAAAGGTTAAAGGACTGGATCAAAAAAAAACGGAGCGGAGTACACAACCTCAAGTAAACACACGTCAAGCACAATCATGTATACCCCCCATATCCCGTGAGAAGCTAGACAACGGGGCTCTTGACGTCCCCCGATGAAGAGTACTGCTTGTTGGCGCTGAGTCGCGTGACACGCATACTTTCGTATATTTTACTCACCTCGTCCCGGGCGTACTCTTGTGTGGTATCGATCTTGATGGAGATGTTGTTCGGAACACGCTTATGAGAGAATGAGACCTTGTGTGACATCGCTTCCAGGAAAGCTACATACCTTGGACGTCGATCCGGTGATGCTCTGGTTCGTCTTTTGGACGCCTTGCAGAGACAGCGACATCTCATCGCTATGGGACCCACTTCTCAACCCCTTGCGTGCGTTGAGGGTCGCAAGAAGAGAGTTGTTGTACACTAGACAGCAATTTGTCAGCACAGAATCATTATACGGAACCTTCGAGGAATACATACATCTGCCAAGGCAGAAGTAAAATGCGATGTAGATGAACGTGTCTGGCCACACAGAAATCTACCACAAAATCGTCAATCGTCGCGTTCTCTCGCAAGCAACGCGATAACGCTTACCGAGACGAGTGAAGCGACGGCACAGATACTGTTTTGACCTCAGTAAAGGCAGCCTTCTGTGCATCATAAGATTTACCTTGTCAAAAGACCAGTGTTGATACTGAACAAAATCTAGACCATACACGTCCATCACTGCAAATGATGCCATGTTCGCTTCCGCTTACCAACTTGTTGATCATGGTGTCAGATCTGACGGGAAAACGTTCAGGCTGAATAACAACTGCGCACGAGAGAAAAATCACCTCCTGAAACCCGTCCGAGATTTCTGCAAAAGAACGCAGAGCGATGCAGCGATGAGCACATCCCCTGCCGCGGCGACTGCATTGACAGCCATTGAAATAGGCTTGATGCGTCATCAGCGAGCGGCTCGAGAGACTAGAATTTACGATAGTACCTTGAGGGTAGATAGTTGGACAAATGTTTGGAAGGGCAAACTATACACAAACGATCAAAATCACGACGAAACGAAACATGATGCGAAACGTACGCTTGGGAAACATATACTGACGGAGTACGGCTCTCAACATCAATCATCCATGAAAATGAAGCTAGCTGAAACCTACCTACAATCAAAGCTGTCGCAAAGGCCTTAGTGAGGAAGATCGCAATCCAGTGAGTTACAACAACCCACAGAATTCACCCAACACCAATGCCATCTAGAGGTAAATGACAGGAATAAGCGAAACTTGATTGCATAACTTATCTATCGCTGTTCTACTCACCACAGTGCCCGTGAGAATTATGTTCCTATTGCTGACTGTGAAGAAGTTAGCGGTACAGCCTGGCAGGGGCCAGTAGAAACATACGCCTGTAAACGCGCATCGCCATGAAGGACTGGACAAAAAGCGCAGTGAGTCCCTGGAATTTATGATGAGCCAAGTGGAGGTTAAAACCAAACAAGTGCCCTACATTGAAGACAACCTCGACCTAGGCGACAAAGCGGGTCAATGACGTCCGGAAAAGAGAACGCCAACTTACAATCAAACTCCTGTTAAGGATGAATGCAAGCCTTCTTTTCAAACGGAAAATAACTCACCAGACGATCGATTCAAGACCTTTGAGCGATCCAAAGTCGGTGACGAGATACGTGTAGGCTAAAGAGGAATGAATGGTCATACATCGGCGGCAGCCGAACCGTACCCACCCGAGTGGGTGATCAATGCCTGGTGACAACTGTCCGAGATGAAAGACGCGGCGACCTGTGATACAAAATTAGTACACGAGTCGTTCCGAAAATAGATGTGAACTGACAAGAAGTTTTACATGCCACAAGTCCGAAGGGTAATGACCAAAGTAGTACCACGTCTGAATACAGGTGACTAGGGTATGCGAGTTTAATAGGGAGGAAATTAAAGGGCATGATGGCACGGACCGCCATATAGACTATAAAGAGGTAATAAGCGTGATTTGTGAGTGAGGGATGTTATCATAAACTCACGTCGCTGAGATGACAACCCCGATCAAGAAGGCACCGAAACTGTGACGAACGATCAATGTCGACATGGGCGAAAGGAATAATGGACATACGTATTGTCCAAAGCACCCATGGAACAAGGAGGAGTGGGAACAAGGCGAGGAAGTGGGGAGACGAGCGATATGGGGGAACATATCGAGCGCTATTTGAGAGATCCGGGGACACAAAGAGGCACCGCGTGACAGACTTCTGGCAGGTTGCATAATGGCAACACGATGGGGTAACCACGCTGCCGTTGTTGCAAGAGCATTCATCCGTGCTTACGTGAGATACTCTTCGCTTGCCCCATTAGATAAGATCCTCAAGTCGCCAAGGTTCCATAATACTTGCCTTCTATGTATCGTCCCATTGAATGTCGCCTTCTTGTGCACTTTATCTACGCACTTATTGGAAATCAAAACCTGCGAGTAAATTAGGCGTGTATCGATCCTGCAAGATCCCTTAGGACGATGTTCATGTCATCCCAGGATCCGATGAAAGAGTCACATGCTGTGTTAGGACGTCCTGACCTTGACAATGACATATACAGGCGCATGAAACGGCTGACTCATAGCGTCGTGAGCATGTTTGGGATACAGGGTTCCGCTGATCGTGTGAGCACACAAGCGACGTTCGACGAATGAGCTTTCACTGCATTGAATCTCAGCACGACCTCAAACCCCGCAGCGAACGATGCCCACTGGGTACCCGTCAACATTAGCCTTGATATCCTTTCCATATCCTTTTGCGACTGGAAGTCTGCTTATCGGCGGCCATATGGTCAATCGTAGATGTTTTAGAGCTTTCTTTTTGTGCGTACCGGTACCATGTTTGAGCCTACGCCCGATTCGTACTCCTGGGTCTCCCGAGTCCCAAACAGCCCGGAGATCTCCTAGATCCCTACATGTCTGTCAAGATTCCCAAGGTGCCGATCGTCCGAACATGTTTAAAAAAAAAGGCCGGCAATTCCCGTTCTCTCTAGTGGAAAATTTCGCCCGCAGTTCGCAAGCCACAGTATAGGCTCTAACCATTTTCCTGGAGCTATCCCTAAGCACGTTAGTCCAGGTATGATGCAAAGGGGGAAACACGTGCAGATGCGAGAAGCAGACCCTTGAAATTTTTTATGGGCATATCCGTACATGGCGCAACGGGTGGCAAATGATGACAAGTGTATCTCGCGAATTTCGAGGATCCGTTCTGCAAAAGCGCACAAACTTCGCAGGCGAGAGCACACGCGTCATCGCCTGCATCTTGGATGAAGGAACTGGTGAGAGAAACCTGCATACTTACAAATGAACTGAAGCTGAGAACTCACTTGGGCCCAGACAAACTCAGCGTGAGAAGCCGCAACTTTACTATACTTATGTCGGAAAACTTACGCCGGGTGGCGCGCGCGATTGGCCGCGGGGCACGTGCCGGCGACCCCGGGTCGTGCGCACGTGACTTCGGATCGCTCGTCCTCGTCTCTCGTCCGTTCCCCGTCCCCCGCGCGCGCAATCCCTCTCTCTCTCGCTCGCTCGCTCGCTCTCTCCGGTGTCAAGGGGGGAAAAAAAGACTAGAATAAAAAAGAATAGAATAGAATAGAAAATAGAATAGAAAAGGAAGGGGGAGGGAAGAGGACGAAACAAGGATGAAACAGACATGAATATCACGGTGTATGGTACGGTGTGTGTGGAGGGTAAGGAATTAGCGCCGGGCGCTGGTGACGGCCGAAAAAACGGCCCGTTCCGTGTTCGAACGCCGGCCGAGCGGATGGTAATACGGTGGGGTGGTACTAGCTAGTAGGGGGGCAGGGAGGGGAAGGATGTGCGCGAGGACGGACGAACGTGAACTGGTAGTAAGCACGATACCCGAATATATGACGATGGCATCGCAACCCATCACCGGCACGGCGGCTGTGGTGCATGAGCCGACGGGGTCAGGAAGGCTCCCGAGGCCTGACGATGGCGTCCGAGCCGGGGCGGTCGCGTTTCTCTCTCGCCTCGGTCCCGTCGTGCGGCGTTGATGGCATGGAGGAGAGCGGTATGCCCTCGCTCGGCCTGTGGATAGGCTGCGAGGAAACGTGCCTCGTCCGAATGGTAGCTGTGGGGGGTTGAGGTGACGGGAAGGGTCAGCGAAGGCCTGTTGATGGGGACGGCAGCAAGTGGGAGGTGGTACGACTCACGTGTTGATGAACTCGAGCGCGATGACCGACCGCTCGAAGTATTTGGTGGCAAAGATGCGATTGCCGCCGTGAATCCACTCGGACGGCCAGTCCTTGAGAGGCGTGTGGAGGCCAAGCATGGGATCTCCCGTTGTCCAATGCTCGACGATGTCCCGCCACGACTCCTTTCGGGGTCGCCGCGTTCCGTCAGGACAAAGGACAGGGACATCGGGAATGACGAGCCCAGCCGTTGGTAGCAAAGGCACGCGGGAGGACGACGACCTGCGACAACCTGGCAGTGGATTGGTTCTCGAGCTGCCGCTCAGCGAGCCCGACACGCTTGATGCGTGACAGAGGTTGGCAAGGAGAGAGAGCCCGCCGGACTGCTGAGATGTTGGAGTGCGCGCTGCCAATGGGCGGAGACGCAGCTGGTGTGAGACGGCCCGGGTGGTGGTAGATGTCGCCAACTGTACTGAAGGTGAAGGATTGCCGGTGGTGGACAGTGTGGGCAAGACGTGGCGAGGCGGTATCCTGATCGTCAGCGGTGTGGCCGCGTCCAGCGGTGGGTGAGCACTGGTAGCAGCGGCTGCAGTGGCTGTTGCGGTGCCGTTCGGACTGGCGGTGTTGGCGATCATGGTGAGCTCATGGACAGCGCCAGTCAGCGCGTCCATTCCAGCTCTCAACCCTCGGATGTCAGCAGAGATGGATGTGTGGACGGAGCGCAGCTCCTCGACCGAGACTGGCTGGACGAGTGTGGCTTCACCCATGAGAGAGTCGTTGGCGTTCCGTGGGGCTGGTGCAAGTGCGTCGCTGTAGTCAGTTTCGTAGGTGTGCAGCTCGTCAAGAAGATACCGAACGAGCGTGTCACGCTGAAATGACGATGTTGTAAGTGGAACATATGGACCCTGATTGAGTTCACGGGACCTACGTGTTCCTGTTCAGCCCATCCGCCCCACCAACGGACCTTGGCCAGCGGCCAACGCTGGCCAATCGGCGCAAACATGAAGCGGTATTGAGCACCACCTCGTCGAAAACAGTGTGTCGAGAAGGAACCCCGGATGCCAGCGCCCGAGATTGCCTCGTCGATCCACCTCTGGACAGTATCGTGGGAGAGCGGCTCGCGAGGCTGTATGACGCCGTTTGCACCTATCGCTGGGAAGATATAATCTTCGGGCTCGAGCTCACGTCCATAGTGAAACACCTCAAGCCACTTGATCCACACCAACAGCCAGACAAAGCTGTCACAGCCAGGTAGGTCGGGCTGTGGATAGATTCTGTAGTAGTTCCCTGTTCACACGGATGGTTCAGTTGTATTGTTGTGCGGTGCACATCGGCAAGTTGGAGACAAACCACCACAGTAACGCACCTCGCAAATCGGCTTCGCCCAAACCTTTGTCCACCTTCCGTTGCCATCCTTTACGATTTCGGAGATGGACTTCAAAGTAGACTGACAGGTCACTCAGTGCGAGCGGCTCGTGAGCGAGGTATTTTTGCATAACGTGATTGATCGATGATAGGTCACCGGCAGGTATGGCGATGTGCTGCCACCTCACCTTGACAAGCTCGAAACACCTGCGGTAGGTCAACCATGCATGTCTGAGCCTTAATCTTCACCTCAGATATTTATTTTGTATAGGACTTGCCTGGTCCACAACGTCCAAGCAGTTGTATTAAATGCAAGCTGCTCCAGGTGCCGACTAATGAATTCCCGCTCCTTCAGATCCATCGGTAGGTCCAACGTGGCCATGTTCTTGCTGCTGAAGGTTTGCTGCAGCACAGAGCATGCTGTCTCGATCATCGGACAGGTTTTTGTGGACCATGCAAGCATGCCGTCCATGGAGTTCTT
>JBBPMP010000785.1:0-10527 GCA_038090395.1 Boletales sp. KT-2023a
TATGTACAAACCCCTATGTAGTATATAAACCCCAATAGACAACCAGAGAACTTCAGTCAAGTTCTCTTGGTTTTCCCCTCAAAGGATTACTAGAGTTAGACTTCCTGGGTACTTGTGTGAATCAGCACACTCTTCTCTCTTCTCTTGACACTTGCACTTTGCATGTCACCCCTTTCTTAAATCTTTTCTCAAGCCTTATGCCTGCACTCAGCATTAAGCCTTTGAGTGTTTCAGACAATGCACAGCCACAAGTGACCACAACTTGAACCAAGCTTAAAATTAAGTTGATAATACCTTTCAAAGCATCATCTCATTCCATCATCATACTCACCATCAAGGACATCAAAATGCTTCAAAGGTACATCAATGGCAATCTTGTGGATGAAGGCACAGCTCTGAGTCAGCTGAATTCAGATTACCTGAAGGTATGGTTGCTTGGAAGGTAATGGTGGAGGAACAAAGCATGATAGATATGTTTCACTGACAATGCACAGCCACAAGTGACAACAACTCCAGGCTTTAAGTTGAGATGACCTTTCAAAGCATCAACTCATCAACTCATTCCATCATCATGCTACTCATGCTCACCACCAAGAACATCAAAATGCTTCAGAGGGACATCAATGGCTATCTTGTGGATGAAGGCACAGCTCTGAGTTAGCTGGACTCAGATTACCTGAAGGTATGGGTTGGTTGGAATGTTGAGTGCAATATATGCTCACAGCTTGCACAGAGTGTGAAAAATGCTCTGGGATTTACATCATCACATGTGGCAGAGGACAAGACAGTTGAGTTTTCCTGGCCAGTTCCTGGACAGGATGTTGTGGAGAATGTCTACAAATGGCTGGAAGGGTGGGGAGAAAGACAAAAAGGAAAAGGTATGTTACCATTCACAGATTGTACTACTTCTGACTGAGTTTTTTTAAATTTCCAGATAGAAACAGACCTACCTCCAGTCTGCATGGTGGAGCCTGCCAACCACACTCTGGCCCCTCAGCCTGCTCCCAGACTCCAGAAGGGCTCCACAGGCCACCTAACAAGCAGGAAGTGCCTGTAACAGCCCCACAGGTAAGGAGATATTATTGTTCTAAATTCAGCTTAGGATTATTAAATTTTTTAACCTTGTAGGCTGCTGCAACTCTGACCATGATGACAACAAGTGCCAGCATGTCACCTTCCACAACAAACAAGGGGCCTGCAGACAGAGAACCTGAGGCATGACTGGAAAAGTATTTCAAGAAGTTTAAGAGTGATATCCTGAATGACCTCCTGGAAAATGTGTTTCAGTCTGTTCCAGATCTCCCTGAGGTGAACTGGTTGATGGGTTTCATGCAGGATGGCATCCTGGTCCATGAGGCTGGTGGTAAGGACATAGTATTTTTGCATTATTATGGTCAGTTGAAGGCAATGGTTGCAAATGAACCAAATGCTTTAAATGCTTTGAAGCTTGTCTGTGATTGTATGACACATATAGACATGATTTAATATGAGCCACAATGTACTTTTACAGTATCTATAGTCCAATGGAAAAGAAGAGGAACAGGAAGCAAAGCCTTAGTGTGACTGCAGAGACAAGCTAGGGCTATACTCAAAAGATGGTGCCAATGATACTATGATATATTTGTACATATACCATTCATGTTGTAGAGATTTCCAAATCCTGGGATATGAATCCATTTTGATCATCTGATTCACCTCCAGGGTAAAGGATGGATTTGACCCACAGACATTGGTTTAGCAATGAGTGCTTGAGCCTTTCAGTTGATTGTGACACTTGGAAACCAGTGGTGGCAGAACACTCAGAACAGAACAAGGAGAAGCATACATATTGAGAAAAAAAGGGAAGAAAAGGAGAACATGTGCTCCATATATTTTTCTGTATCAAAGGAATGCTACCACTGCATTGCATGATCCAGTGATAACATAGCAGGAGAAGGGAGTAATGATGTAGTGAGATGGTGGGGCTTACAACACTTGGTGGTGGCTCTTCAGGTGATCCATTAGCAGGACATTTCTAATTCAATAAAAGCTTATTGTAGGAAAAAAACTGAGATGTGGTGATATCTGATACTATTCTTGAGCCCTTAAATTGTTCAGACCTGTCAAGTCTGGATCTTCCACATCTCCGGAGGTTAGAGCAGAGCAGACATTGGTGGGAGCAGAGATCAGAGGTTGGAGATGGAGACAAAGTCATACAGAGAGGATGTTGGCTTCAGGGATTGCCTGTGCCCTTGCACTGTCTGTGTCCTTGGATTTCAGAGGGCAGAGTTGAGTGGAAGTTCAATGACAGTGAATGCTATTGAGGTGGAGAGAGAGTGAGAGTACAAGGAATGGAAATGGGAAGTAACTTTGGTGATTTACAAACTGAGGAGTAAGTCCTCAGTCAAAGCAGATTAAGTACAAAGAGATGGAGGCTATACTAAGGGTTGGCAGAGGGCAGAGTAAGCAGAGTAACATAAGACAGGGAAGATAGAGTACTATTACAGGGAGGACAGAGAGTTACTACAGGGTCAGGAGGGGTCTAGAGCAGAATGGGGAACTAACTACAGGGACAGACATGGGGACCTGTCAGGGGTGACAAACAAGTCAGGGAGATGCAGAGAAGTTGCCTGAGGGCAGACAATTGGTAGCAGACTTCAGAGGGGGGAGTGCAATACAAGGCAGAGAAGTCAGATAGGAGGGGCAGAGAAGGATGGATAGAGTACAAAGGAGTGGAAAGGACATGGGACATGACAAGACCCAACTCAACAAGTTTCTGGGGAAGGGCAAGGCAATGAGGTAGTTCTGGGTGTGAATTTTCAATTATAAGGGATACAGTGGAGAGACAGCTCCTTGATCCAGTTTTAAGCCTCCAGTTCTACTCATGCCTGTGTTTGAAGCAATTAAATAACTGATTGTAGAGTACATGGATGACAGAAATTATCTAAGGATTGGGTGCTGCATTTTTATGCAACTGTTTAACTTAGGATGGCTATTCTTTTGAGTGTCTGCTCCTTTTCTTCATCCTGAGCCCTAATCCATTTCCATAGGTTAGATGTACTCTCCCCCTGTCCTTTGATGATCTGTAGGTGATCACTCTGTGTGGGTGAAAAGGCTCATGATTTGACTACCTTTTGAGGAGGGCAGATTGAAAATGCATCTAAGTTTAGATCAGTGGACAAACAATACAATGAAAGAAACAACTTACCATTAATTTTGCACCTTATCTTCTGATTGACACATGTTACAGGCACATTTTTCTTTCCATGAAGTAGATATTTTAGCACCCACAGGCCATATGCAGGGTATCTTTTAATTCTTACAGCTATCACAAACCTACACATTATCCAAAACTAAATACATAACATGATCCCCGATTCAGACTCATCTTAGATGTCTTTGTCCTTTATCCTATTTTTCAAGGGAGATGGGTCAGCTTCTTTATCGTCATCATTCTCACTATCCTCTATGAACTGCTTCAATTTGACCTCCCTCCTTCTCTTGACAGGACATGAGGAAACATCTTGTGTTATTGACTGTTTTTGTCTTTCAGAACATTCTGGAACTACAGAGCTCATCGTCAATATTTCACACTGCTAAAGTGATTGTTATGGATGTTATATTTTCATTTCTTTTCCTATGCTTTTTCTCTTCTCTTTGGTTCCTGATGGACCATTATGATCCTTTCCTTTGGGCCAATGGACTCCTATCTTTTATCTTATCTTATCTTCACAGCCCCTTTGGGGTGTATGCCTTGTCAACAGACAAGCTCTAAGCATATGTTTATTTCACATTGTGCACATGGATGCATTTCACATTTTCACTTCTTTATGGACTCATGGACCATTGGTGCATGGACACCTTGTGTTTTTGATTGCCTTATATTTTACATGCCTTTCACATTTATCTATAATCTGCCACACCTTGAGGCAGCAGACACTTCTCATCATGTTGTATGCATGTATGCCTCACTGATCACACATGTAGACCAGTGCTGCCACATCCTTGAGAATGCAGCATGGACTAGATCTGTTAGATACCTTTACAACATATACAAACCCCTATGTAGTATATATACCCTCAATAGATGACCAGAGAACTTCAGTCAAGTTCTCTTGGTGCTTTTCCCAAAGTTGCTAGGAGTTAGACTCTCTAGGTACCTGAGTGAACCAGCACTCTCTTCTTCTCACTTAGGATACCTGCATTTGCATGTCCACTTTTTCCCCTTTATTTTCCCACACCCTACACATGCACTCAGACTTCAGTCTTTGAGTGTTTCAGTGATAGGGAAGTATTTACTGTGCACCATTTTTCATTTCAAGACTCATTGGAGCAACTGGAACCTGCAGCAGATTGGGCAGGAGCAATCTCACCCTTTACACCTTCTTGTTTCTGGTGGATGATATTTCAGGGTCATCTATAGATTTTCCTGGTTCATGTTCTGTTTGCTCAAAGAGATGTGATGGAGGAGGTGATTGTTTTGTCAAGGAGACTGGATATGACCAAATATAAGCTTCAAATTAGAACACTATTAATGTAAAAAACTCACCAGAAAGTGGAAGTACCTTTCACCATAAATTTTGCCCAGCTGCTGAAGGAGTGCATCAGGTGGAACATCAACTGATCTCTGGTAATGCTTTTGTCATCTGACTGCATTTCAGAAAAGTTGAGCATGTCCAGAGCCATACCAGTGGTGTAGTATTAGAGCAGCATCCATTTGCAGCTCCCCAACAGTCTAGGGTGGGGAGTACTTGAGCTGGCTCTCCCAGCCTTGTTCTAATTAATGCATACAAGCTATAGTGTATGTATCAGCAAACTAGCCTTTTGAGCTACAGCCATTACAGACTTTGCTAGGCTGTGTATATCTGTACAGTCTGCACAGAGACTGTGGCTGTGTACCATTGATCCATTAATTTATTATATGGAGTATATAGACATGACAGTGTTTACAGCCCTGTACAGATCATTGCTTACATAATGAATGTTGATCACAGACTATTCCAGAGATGACTAATAGTTTGTACAGATACCTTTTCCAACACTTTTTGTACACTTTTTGCAACACTTTTCCTACACTTTTTCCTACACTTTTTGTACACTTTTTCATACACTTTGCTTACACTTTTCCTACACTTTTCTTACACTTTGTCCTACCCTTTTCAAACACTTTTCAAACACTTTTTGCAACACTTTTCCTACACTTTTCCTACACTTTTGCAACACCTTTCCTACACTTTTTGTATGCTTTTTCTTACACTTTTCTTACATTTCCCTACATATCCTACACTTTTCCTACACTTTTCCTACACTTTTGTCCTGTCCCATGCCCTTCCAGAACCACTTGTGCCTCCATCCACCCTTATCCACACCCTTCAACTGACTCCAGAGTCTCTTGTCTGAAGTCTGCTATGCTTGGCCTGCCCTTGTGTGACAAGTCCAGACATCTTCACATATTCAGTTTCCCTTATGGTTCCATTCACTCTATTGTTCACTTCTTATTGTTTCCACATTCACTCATGTTTCTTTTGTCTCTATTGTTCTCATCTGTACCTCATGATCAGTCTAGTTTTCATTCTCCATTCTCATACCTTCTGTCTTTCCTGAGTACACACCACAAGTATGTACCTTTACATACTCTGTATGGTCTGCTCTCCATTCTCCATTACATAGCTTTCACTCTCCTGTACTTAAAGTCTGTACTTCGCCGAGGAACACCTCAGTTCAAATATCAACTAAGTTTCTCTACTCCACTCTTCATCTCTGTCTTGCTCTCCCCCTCTTGTTGTTATCTATCACTTTGCCTTGGTAGCCTCATCACTGCCATTGTATCCATCTGTACTCTGCCCCTCCAAAATACAAGAACAAGGGCAGTACAAGTGTGCAGGGATCACCTGAAGCCACCATCCTCATTGTCCAACCCTGACCTCTGCACCTCCACACCTCCTACATCTGCACATCTGCATGTCCAGAGTCTTGGAGAACCCAGACTTGATAACTTTTCCTACACTTTTTGTACACCCCTTCTTATACTTTTTCTTACACTTTCCCTACACTTTTCCCACATTTTTGCTACACTTTTGCTACACTTTTTGTACACTTTTTCTTATACTTTTCTTACACTTTTTCTTATCCCTTTTCTACACTTTTCCCTACACTTTTCCTACACTTTTCCTTACACTTTTCTTACACTGTACAGACTGTACAGATACTACAATATAATGACTTGTACAATCTATACAAGAATTATGGCTATGTTGCAAAGTGTACAAAAAGTGCTAAAAAGTGTTGAAAATATATACTGTAGGAAAAGTATACAAAAGGTGTAAGAAAAGTGTAAGAAGAAGCATGCAAAAAGTGTAGGAAAAGTGTACAAAAAGTGTAGGAAAAGTGCAGGAAAAGTGTACAAAAAGGGTGCAAAAAGGGTAAGAAAAAGTGCACAAAAAGTGTAGGAAAAAGTGTAGGGAAAGTGTAAGAAAAAGCATACAAAAAGTGTAGCAGAAGTGTAGGGAAGGTGTAGCAAAAGTATAGCAAAAGTGTAGGAAAAGTGTAGGAAAAGTATAAAAAGGGTCTACAAAAGGTGTAGGAAAAAGTGTATGAAAAGTGTAAGAAAAAGTGTACAAAAGTGTAAGAAAAGTGTAAGAAAAAGTGTACAAAAAGTGTAGGAAATTTGTAGAAAAAGTGTAGGAAAGGTGTAGGAAAAGTGTAGGGAAAGTGTAAGAAAGAGCACACAAAAAGTGTAGGAAAGGTGTTGCAAAAGTGTAGGAAAAGTGTAGGAAAAGTGTTGCAAAAAGCATACAAAAAGTGTTAGGAAAGTGTTGGTAAAGTGTAGGCAGAGTCTAAGTAAGGTAGGATTTGATGGTGGAAACAGGTTATATATGACTTAAGTATGTTTGTGTATAATATCAATGGTTATAATACTTTGAAAGTATTGAGCACTGTCTGATAATTGTTAAGCAAAGTACCATAGGATTAGTTGCATGGTGGGGGACCAAGCTTGTAGAATAGTTACAGTAGTTAGTGTAATGTTAAGATAAGATGAGAACAATACAAGATGATATAAAGGGTTATCAATAAGTACATATGTATAATCTAGCATATTCTATTTCGATTTATTTGCACATATTTGAAAGTCTAGGTTGATTGAGATTAGGCTCCATATGCTGTACAGACTCTATAGTTTGTATAGTCTGTGCAGCTTACATAGAGTCTGTGCAGTCTGTACAAGCCAACATACATATGTAGGAGTCTGTGGAGGTCTTTATTACTAAGTACCTTGCTGTAGAGTCTGTGAGCCTGTGCAAGGCTGTGTAGCCTTATATAGACAAAGGCTGGTTTGCTGATGTGAGACTTGGTACTTTGAGTGATGAGATTGTGTATACATACTTGTTCCTCTTTTAGTCTGTCCTGAATCCATGTCACCCATGCCTCCTTAGGTCCCACAATGTGTGTTGGAATATTGAGTGCTGCTTGAACATGTGCAGTGATGAGAAGGATTTTGAGTGAGACATTGTTCATGGTGATTGGGTCATTTGTTGGTTTAGCTAATCAAGAAAAAGGAGTTTAACAAATAGAGCACACTTCAGCAGATGTGGTAATGGGTAAGGCAATCACTTGGGTAAAAGGTGGAATTGGTTCTATACTTTCCATGAGCCAAGGTGATCTTCAGACAATGCACAGCCACATATGATTTTCTGTTCTACAACTCCAAATAGATTGTGTAGAGGACTTTCAACAATAGATGGATGATGTTATCCCATTATATAATCATTGTGCTTGCAATGTAATCAGTGTATCACCCCCAGTGCAACCAACCTTCACCAATAACAACACTCTACATATACTGTAGATGACTTAATCAAATGATAGAAGCACTTCTCTTGGAAGTGTCCAATGAAAATGACCAAACATTTTTGTCTGTTCATATTGCTGATGTTGGGGCAGGTACTGCCACACTCCATCTGGTGGATGGTGGACATAATGCAAGAAATCCTAAACCAGGGAATTTTTGCTTTGACTTCATGCAAAATATGTTCTGCATACACATGCCAACCAGGTGGCAGAATATAGAAGTTGGTGAGAAAATTGCACATCCATATTGACTTGACTTGATATCATGGCACATGGACTGCCCTTCTGGAGGAAAACAGGAGAGGAGAGGAACAACACAGAAGAAGATTTCAGCCATGTGGAATCATTGCTGAAAATTTTCAGGAGGACCTTTGATGCCTCAAAGATCAGAGTTGAGAGGGTGAAAAGCTGGGAAAGTGAGTTTCATATCAACTTCTAGGATGTGATTGAATATGTTGATGAATGCAACACAGAAAGGAGTAGACAATATGAGACAGAGAAAGATGGGGGTTCTAAAAGTAAGAAGTGTCTGTTTGTTCAAGTAAGGATATAGCTGATGAGAAAAAAGGATGTGCATGACATATGGTACTGGTGGGGTTCCAATCAAGGTCATCCAGCCAGGAAAACAGCAAAGATACGGTAAGTGAAGAAATTCCTGCTATACAGGACAATATCTGAATATACATTTCAAGCTTTGGTTCATGTGCTCTAGCAATGTATTCCTTGAAGATACAGAGAAGGTAAAATGGGATGGGGGGTTTGAAACCTACATTCCATTCATTGGAGAAGGATGTGAGGTGGTATGTGCCAGCTCTGTATTGCATAAAAAAGTACAAGATTATTGATCGTATATGAAAAAAGGACCTTGAATATTTTGTGGTGCAGGACTTGGTGGGAAGGCCCTCCTTGGAATGCTTGAGCTCCACCAAGTGCAGTACTGGTTCTGACATGTTCTGAGTCTTTGACTTTGTAGTTGAGTTGAAGATCAGTGAGGCACTGCAGGGCCCATGTGATCAAGATGGGGTGGAATTCCAGCAAGAATGTGATGGGCTAGTCAGCACCATAATATCACACATGGTGAAATCTTGATCTGTTGTGATACAGGAGTTGCAGCCAGAACTGACACTAAAGTTCTCAAAACTTACACTGAGACTACAGCTTGGGGACCTTGGTCAAAGGGGCCAATGGTTAGAAGGTAATCAATTTACACTTCATTGGCAGATGAGTAAAAGAGAAAGGAAACAATACAAATACCATCAAACAACAACTTTAAAGGAGTTTTTTGATCTCACAAAGGATACCACAGTCTGTGGAAATTTCCTAGATGCAAAGAACATCAACCCCAGCCCATCCATGTGGGCAACCCCTCTCCTTGATTTGACCACTGCATGGAACCACACCATGCATCTCAGCCTTTCTCAGCAGCAGAAGGGGAAGAAGGATGGTCAAGTGAAGATCACAGAAGGTGTACCACTAGTGATTCAAATGCCAACCTGGACATCATAGGGGTAGAGACTTGTAACACATCTGGACTTCCTAACAACTGTCCACCATGACTGCTGTGGAATGGGAATGTATGTGGTTATGGATTTGGGATGCAAGATATGGGTGGCAATATGACCAAAGCCAAGTGCAAGTGAGGTGACAAACAACAAGCTCCAGGACACTTTCAATACTGCAATTGACATGACAGAGGATGGAAAATATGGAAATTCAGGAGCTTTCAGGTTTCAACTGGGGTTTTGCACTCAGTGTATACATCAGTGGCATCTGTATTCAGTGGTGGTTATTTCTATCACTACCACATGATGCACCTCAAACAGTCAGTTCTTTCATTGAGCACACTGAATGAAGAAGGATTGTTCACAAATGACAAACATCCCAGGTTCTTCCAAACATTGTGCCAAATGTTGATCACACTCCAGTACAGATTGGAACCAAGTGTGCATGGATTGCAATTGCAAACTCTTAACAGTCATACTAATTTCACCCTAGGAACTATCAGATAAAGAAGTCTCCTCAGCCTGGTAATATTAATTATCCAGCACAGAGAATATGGCTGGAGACTCCCTGGATACAGGGGGTATTTAGGATTGGACAATGAAGAGCATGGCAAGGCCATGTTTGTGGAGTCATGTGCTCATAGCCTTCTCAAATGGTTGGGGTTGACTGTAGTTCAAGTGATTTACTATGTGGATGATAAAAGGTCTTACCTCTCATCAGGAGATCAAAAGATCATCCTTCCAGCCATAGAAGATGGGAAAGATCCAGTATTCTCTCCAATTGTTGGGGGTGTCTTATAGAGCTTATATGAACAAAAATATAACCACCATATCCACTGTAAATATATTTTTCATTATATAAAATTTCATCATTTCCAAATTTCCAAATGCTTCCAAACTCCATTACAACCAGATCAACTCCAAACCTGGAACTTTTGTTCCAACCTTCTCCAAAGTTCAATGTCATGGTTCCCAGATTGTTTCTTACTTAGTCATTCTGAAATTATATGACAATTAGATGGTAGTATATAAGCATTCATGTATAGTATTATACTCTCTTCAGCATGGAATTCTATTTCTCTTTTTGCCATAGTGTGCTCCTTCAGCACATTGGTGTAAGTGTTCCTAGCAGCATCTGAAGGAGCACATGATGATGCAAGGGAATGATAATTATAATTCCAAGACTAAAAAACACTAT
>JBBPMP010000786.1:0-12950 GCA_038090395.1 Boletales sp. KT-2023a
GATGATGGAGATGAGGGATGGTGGGGGAGGGGGAGATGAGGGATGGTGGGGGAGGGGGAGGGAGAGATGAGGGATGGTGGGGAAAGGTGAGTGGGTGATGAGGGATGATGGAGGAGGGTGAGAGGGTGATAAGGAATGATGGGAAAGAGGGTGAGGGTGATGAGGGATGATGGGAGAGGAGGAGGGGGTGATGAATGAGAAGGAGAGGGTGATGAGGAAGAAGAGGGGAGGAGGTAAGAGTGATGAGAAAGAAGGGAGGAGGAGGAGGGGGAGATAAGGAAAAAGGGAAAAGAGGAACAGGGTGATGAGGGATGATGGGAGAGGAGGAGGGGGTGATGAATGAGAAGGAGAGGGTGATGAGGAAGAAGAGGGGAGAAGGTAAGGGTGATGAGAAAGAAGGGAGAAGGAGGAGGAGGAGATAAGGAAAAGGGGGAAAGAGGAACAGGGTGATGAGGAAGAAGGAGAGAGGTGGTGGTAGTGATGGGAAAGAAAGGGGGAGAAGAAGGTTATGAAAAAGAAGAGGAAAAAAGTGAGTGATGGAAAAAAAGAGAGAGAGATAAAAAGGATATAAAGTATACTAAAATTATATTAGAAATGTACTTAAAAATGTACTTAAAGTGTAGTTAAAGTGTATTAAAAGTTCAGTAAAAAAGCAAACAAAGTGTACAGAAAGTATAGTAAAAGTATAGTAAAAGTGTATCAAAAGTGTATAAAAAGAAACAAAGTACACACACCAAAAGTGTAGTAAAAAGTGAAATAAATTGTATCAAAAGTGTAGTAGATGTGTACACAAAGTGTATTACAAGTGTATTACAAGTGTGGTAAAAGTATATACAAAGTCTATTAAAAGTGTACCAAAAGTGTAGTTAAAAGACTTTGTCAAATTTTCTTGTGCCTGTTTTCCCACAGTTCAGCTGAGTTTGTATATTTTTGTGCTGAGTTTATATTTCTCCTTGCTGAGTCTGTACTTTTTGGCTGAGTTTTAATTTTCTTATATAAACCTGCTGCTTTTCAAAAAATTTCCACAGCTTCTCTTCTCTCAACCACCATTACCTCTCATATTTCATACAACACATTTGCTATACTACACTTTGGTAAGTCATTGGTATCAATGTTCTTTTTATTCTTGCTAATCCTCTACCCTTTTGATTCAACAAATATACTATTGGTGAGTCACTATCATTACTATTGCATGATTCTTGCTAATCATTATTGTTGATCTAGCATGCTGTTACTACTGTTAGTGGTTGGACTGGATATAGATATAGTACTTTAATTGTTGGTAGCTATGTTAATGTAATAAGTATATGAAATATATATGCTTTTGATTTATATTGTGTATGCAAAAATTGTAAATGTATGATGTTAGATTTATAGTAATATATAGTACATATATATAGTATATATACATAGAAAATTACACTATACATATGTATGTTCCTTGAAAATACCTGAAAATAAAACCTTTTTCAGATAATTATCAAGGGGGGCTAAAAAATCAAATATAATATGATAAATTAGGAAAGATACATAAATTATGAGGTATTATTAGATATTTTCTAAATATTTCTAAATATATTTAAGGTTCTGGAATATTAACAGCCAAAGGCTTTTCCTGATGCACCAATGGGTGGAATCAGAGTCAACTAAAGTGAGTACAGAAGGGAGTCCATAGTCAAGAAGGGAAATAGACAGCATAAGGGTGTTAGGGTCAGAAAGAGCAGATGCATTGAGTCAGACCTCCATGAGTGTGTGAACAGAGTCAACACAGTCTCCAGGTCATGTGGAGGACTGGGAACTGGGAACTATTTTTTTGACTCCATAGTGGAAGTCAGAGTGACTGTGGAGGCCTGTGCTTTTGAGGCCTTCAAGGTCAACTTAGGGCAATCCTTTGCATTATGACCAGGTTGGCCATAGAATATACACAGCTTGTTTTTGAAATGTTGCTAATGCTCTTTTTTGGTGAGTTTCCCATCTTTGCCCAAATATGACAGGATTTCGGAGGTAGTGGACTTTGTGGAGGTGGTAGATGCCTTGCCAGAGTTAGAGTTGGAGGACATAGCTGGCTTGGCAGAGGTGGTGGAGGTGGAGGTGGGAGTGGTGGAGGATACAGACAAAGATGACAGCTTGTTGGCAGAGGAGGGTGTGGACAATTTCTCCTTTTGATGGGAGATTTCAGACTTGTGTTCCCAGTATCAGGCATCAATAGTTTGGGCAAGGAGGCAGAGCTTTGCCAAAGTCTGCAGTTTGCCAACATGCAAGATTTCATCCTTGATCCAGTCTGAAAGACCATTATAAAAGATGTGGCAGAGTGTGCCTTGACCATAGTTCTCAACTTGTCCAGCCAGACAGTTGAACTCCACATTATATTTGTTGATCTGGCTTCCATCCTTCATTATCAAGTGGTCAAGCTAGTGCTTGGCATCTTTGATAGAATTGTATGGACCGAAGTTTGAGTGGAGTTTGGAGATGAATTCCTCATAGTCATCCATCCAGAGCAGATGGACCTCTGAGAGGATCTGGTATTCAGGAGATCTAGCTCGAACCACTCAAATGCCATACCTTTAGGATATGACTGCACAAAGACAATTTTAGCATGGTTGGACTGGAAGGCCTTGGGGCAGTCCTGAAAGTTCAACTTGCACTGCACAAGGAATGCATAGAGCTTGCAGGAGTCCATTCCATCAAACATATCCAGTTCATGGACCTTGGTGTGATTGGAGGAGGAGCCTTGATCTAAAAACTGCACCTGGGCAAGGTCATGGATGGCTTGCACCAGTGCCATAAGAGGATTGCCAGGAAGTTCAGAGGATGGCAGAGTAGGAGTAGGAGGTAGGGAAGACAAGGGAAGGGAAGGAGGGAGACCAATGGCATGAGGTGACAGAGGAGGAGAATGGTCTAGGGAGTCACTGCCACCAGGAGGGCCTGAACCCATGGGGTCTGGCATGTCTGGAAATGCATAGGAATGACTATGAGTCATCTGACATGCAGACAGAGTGGGAGTTCAGCATCCATCATTAGTATCTGGAATGGGGGTGTAGCATGGCCTTTTCCAAGAGCTGGGTGACTAGGAGCAAGGGGAGGATGGCAGGTGAAGGAAAGGAAGTCATCCTCTTCTGTAGGTGGAAGGTGGATAACTCCACCAGGCATGCTTGGCCCTGCTTCAGAAAGGGGCTGCTCAGTGTGATGCTGAGAGCAAGTACAGATAATACTTTGAAAGGTCATAAGTAATGGTGATGCAAGGACAGTACAAGTAGTAGTTTGAAAATACTGTCAAATCCAGGTTCTCCAATGTTCTGGAGGTGTGGATGTGTGGATGTAGGAGGCATGGGGGTGCAGAGGTCAGGGTTGGATGGTGAGGATGATGGCTTCAGGAGATATCTGCACCCTTGTACTGCCCTTGTCCTTATATTTCAGAGGGGCAGAGTATGAACAGAATACAACAATAGCGACAAGGCTACCAAGGCAGAGTGACAGATAGGGGAGGAAGCAGAAGGGTGGAATTGGACAGAGATGACAAGTGAAGTGGAAAGACTTAGGTGATTTTTGAACTGAGGTGTTCCTCAGTGAAGTACAGACTTTATATACAGGAGAGCAAATGCTATGTTAACAGAGAACAGAGAGTGGACCATGCAGAGTACATAAAGGTACATACTTGTGGTGCATACTCAGGGAAGATGGAAGGTAAGAAAAATGGAGGAAACAATAGAAACAAAAGACATAAGAGTTAATGCAGAAACAAAAAGAGAGAACAATAGAAAGAATGGAACTGTAAGGGAAACCAAGTACCCAGAGATGTCCAGACTTGTCATGCAAATGCAGACCAAGCATAATGGACTTTGGATGAGGGGTGCAGATAAGGGCAGATAAGGGCAGATAGGGGCAGATAGGGATGCAAGTGGTTCCAGAAGGGCATAGGACATGACAGCTAACCAGTCTAGACTTTTTTCCATTATTCATTACCTTCTGTCTTCCCTGAGTTGCTAGCATAACACACCACAAGTATGTAGCTTTACATACTCTGTTGCAGTGTTCTGCCAGTCAGGGAATGTTCACTGATAAATGTTCACATGAATGCAAACAAACTGACCATGAGCAGTGCCAGAGGTCAAAGGTAAAGCTTATATAATCAGTGCTGATTGGCTGTAAAAGTTTGCTAAATACGAGAACTACTACTCTGCTAAGATATCTCCTACATGCAAGTCTGGATCATCAAGACCTTCAGCATTCAAATTGAGGAGCTGGTACAATTTGAGGTCATCATCCAAGCAGTGAATAGCAGTGCTGTAGAATGATGCAAGCCAGCTTTCAGCATTTGAGTAGTCCAGTAGATCCTTGATAGCTACACTGCGGTATTGTGATGCTGTGATGGCTGGACCTGCACAAGTAGCTGGATAGTTCAGATCATGTTCATCATCATTAGCCACTTGAATGAGATCATGGATAATACATTGAATACTGTTGTGCAGCTGTGTGATGCTACTGTTGCTTGCAGAATGATTGGCTGGCATCACAGCAGTGATCAGCTCATGTTCATCAATCTCCTGTGCCACATGACTTAGAGATGCCATGCTCTCTGCTTGGTTGCTATCCAAGGCCTTTTCGACATCCATGTACTTGTGTTTGAGGCACTTTTTGATAGCTTTGTCACAAACATGTTCTTCATGTACATACATTTTGAGTTCTGTGAGACACATGAGATTCTCCATAGACAATCGATTGTGCCATTTTGTCAGTATTCCACCAAAGGTACTGAAAAGCTGCTCACAGGAGGCTGAATTGGGACAGATGGATAGCAGGCAATGGGAAATTTGATGTAGCAGTCTTGGTTTAGAACTGGCATATGACAAGGCATGCCATACATCAAGTGCATCAACTGGATTGCCCTAACAAAACATCAGAAAATGAACAAATTTTGACATTCAAGGCTTACCATGGCTTGTGTGTGTGCCAAAAGAGAATGCTTATACATGTGCATGTATGAAAAATCTCCCAACAAGTCCAGATACTGTTTAAGATCTGTGAAAAGTTTGAGAGGGGCATTTTCCCCATAAAACCATAGCCAAAGGTGGCCAAAAAGAGCTGCCAAACCTGCACACATAGTCAAGGATATTTTCTGAAATGGAGTAACCCCATAGAAGGGGTTGGGAATGACCACTCCAATGAAAACCTCCTGGTCACAATGTGCCCATAGGCATTTGGCACTTTTGAGTACAGCCATCCATGCTGGCCCATCAGTCTCATCATTGAGTTTTGAGTACCAAAAATAAAGAAAACCAAATGAGATAATGACATGCTCAGGTTGAGCATGTGCAGCTTGGTATACATTTGTCATGAGTGCAATTGGTTCAAGAAGATTCTTCCACCTACATATGCCATTATCAGTTCAGTGTTGTTTTCAATCAAACTATAGTACAAAAAACCTACTGAGCCATTCCATGCCAAAATGTTGCATCACGAATGGTTGTGATAGCTGTTTGTGCCTTTTCACATGTCACCCACTTTCCAGACATAAGCAATGTAGTTTCATGTCTTGAAATAAGTAATTCAAGTGCAGGCTGAACTTCCAGGACTCGCTGATATGCAAGATAGTGGGAAATCCATCATGTCAGGACTGCCTGGATTACCACAAGTGTTTTGCCTATTGTGGCCATTTGTATCTCACAAAGGAGTGTGAGTGTTACAATTTATATGGACCCCTATTCTCTTTCTTCTTCTTCCTTTGATTTCTCCTTCTCTTCCAAACCCGGACTTATTTCTTCCCATTCCATTCCTAGACGATCTCGATCGGACACAGTCTTACACTGGATCTGATCACTCTTTTCTTAGATCTTTCCTATGCTTTCCTATGTGCACAGCTTTGCGCAGTTTCCATCTTTACTTCAGACAGCCCTTCTGATCACAGTACTCGGCTGTCCACTTTTATTTAGATCATCCAGCCTTATGGCTATTCTCACACAGCATTACGCTGCCTCACTGACTCAGTATGACTGGCACATAGCAGTATATATACCAGCCTGTATCGTAAAATAACCCTAAGCAATTCCTACTTGGGTTTTCACCTTCATACCCTGTTCCTCAGTCCTCAGTCTTGGGCCTTCATTGCCCCTTCCTTCGTCCTTCGTATTCTAGTCTCTATCTGAGCTAGTCTCCTCATTGTCCCTGGCAGTGACCCCAGAGATCCCTCTGCCCATACTACATCCGATTGACATTAGTCCGTTGATCCGCTCTCATGCCATCAATGCCACCCAAGAACCCCTGTCCTGACTCTGACCCCAAGATCCCTGAGTCGTCCCTAGGCCTATACGGCACCACCTTGTCACTCCAAACCTTCGTTCCCGAGTTAATGCATGTGACCCCTGACCTCCTTGACTTGAAGGTGATCCTTCCAAGTCTACAACTGTTCCTACCCAGACCAGTTGTAACAAAAGGAATTGCTTTCTCTTGACCGGACTACTTTTTAGTAGATCCCCACCATTTCCCACCAACGCCCCAGAAACCCTTGCCCCCAGGGCAACCTACAAACCCCAGACTCTCACTTTGTTCAAGAAGAACAAGCCCACTTCTCTGACAACTACCCATCTGAGGAAGAACACCCAGACCACTACTCCACAGACACCAATGAGGATATCCACATCGGAACCTCCAACCTTGACCAAGAACTTGCACATCAGTTCTCAGCCTCTCTAGTGATCCCACCCGATCCACTACCATTATCCCCTGAAGGAACTACGTTTCCTATCACATCCACTGTCACCCCCACCCCCCACATTAACCTATCACCAGTCATGACCGAAACTGCCAAAACTCACGGTTCATTCCACAAACCCACTGAACTCTGTCTCAGAACTCCTGAACACTTCAATGGAGAATACTCCAAAGCCAAAGCATGGCTCACGGCAGTCACTTTCTATATCATGATCAATAACTCCATCTACAACAATGACACCAAGAAAGTTGCCTATGCTCTCTCCTTCATGAGCAAAGGAACAGCAGCCACCTGGGCTGCTACCTACAGAGAAAAACTCGTCAAAACCATCCAGGACGGCGTCACTGATTTTAATTGGGAGAACTTCACCAAGGACTTCCAAAAGGCCTTCATCAATCACCATGACATCAGAGCCTCCTTGATCACTTGGCTCTCCACTCACAAAATGACTGGCTGACCAACCACAACTGATCTCACATGCTACATCACTGATTTCTGGAATCACATACAAATCTCTGAAATCATTGATGAAAATGTCCTCATCAGTTATTTCTCCATGGGACTCCCCACCTTCCTCATGTGCCACATCCTATCTACTGTATGGACACTGTACCTACCAACATCTCCGGATGGTACGAGAAGGCTATGCACTTCTTCACACAGTTCCAAAAAGCCGATGACATCACGCACCATGGGAAGAATGCCTTCCAACACACTGCCCTCCACTGCCCCACACATCACCCCCAACGAGACCCCAACACCATGGATGTAGACGCCATCCAACTCCCAAAGCTCACTGAGGCAGAGCGAAAGCAATGCTTCGAGAAAGGCTTATGCTTCCATTGCCATAAGGCCGGACATAACTCCAGGAACTGCCCCACATACTCTAACTCCAGAACCCCACAACGCCGATCCTTCCCTAAAAAGGTTAGGCAAACCATGGCATCAATCTTGGAGATAGATGATGATGAAGAGATGGAAGACTACTTTGTCCAAAAAGTGGATTTTTAAATCAGAGGACTCATTCAATGCAAGACCCCTCCTTCAACCATAGATGTGCCCCTGTATTTAACAAAACCAATGAAAGAAACTCTATTTATCTTCCAGTTTCTATCATTAAGGGCACATCTCAAGACATTGAAACCCAAGCACTAGTTGATTCTGGTGCCACCATCTCTTGCATCGATTGGCATTTTGCCAAAAAAAACCAATTACCCCTCGAACAACTCCAAGTCCCCATCCCAGTCTGAAACGTCGATGGCACCTCCAACCAAAAGGGAGCCATCAAGTTTACTATCCTGATCCCAATCTGCCTCCAAAACATAGTGCAATGTGTCCACTTCCACATAATGCACTGTGGAAAGGAAAACCTCATCCTAGGCCACCCCTGGCTCAAGGATACCAACCCCACCATTGACTGGAGCAAAGGAAGAGTCACCATCTCTGAAACCTGTGACCAAACCAAGGAGTTATATACTCCTCAGAACACCCTCCGACCCATCAACCACGTTTATGGGAACCATGACCTGAAAATAAGCCACCTTTGTTGATACCTTCAATTCGAAGATCCCCAGTCCTTCTGTGAGAGAGCACGACACCTCTGCACCATTGACCATGTCATTGAATCTGGTGGAAAATTCAACAGCAAAGATTACCCTATCAGATCCCCCCAACACAACCACCTCACCAAGGCCACTAAACTTGCCATGAAGGCAAGAGATGGTGATCCTGACACCGTCCTACCCCCCAAATACCAACAATTCCAAGAAGTCTTCTCAAAAGAAGCCACCAATCACGTTCCTCCCTCTAGATCTTATGATCATGAGATCAATCTTGACAAAACCTTTGTACCCAAGGTCAGCAAGATCTACCCCCTCAACCCTGAGGAACAAAAGGCGACAGAAGACTTCCTCCAAGAAAACCTAGATGCCAGAAAAATCTGTCCTTCCAATTCACCACAAGCTTTGCCTTTCTTCTTTGTCAAGAAAAAGGATGGAGGACTCTGCCCCTGCCAAGACTACCGATATGTCAACGAACATACAGTCAAAGACGCCTACCCCCTTCCATTAATCTCCGACCTCATCGACAAACTCAAAGATGCTCAAGTCTTTACCAAATTCGATGTCTGTTGGGGATACAACAACGTTCACATCAAAGATGGACATCAATGAAAGGCCACCTTTATCACCCACAAAGGCCTTTTTGAACCAACTGTAATGTTCTTCGGTCTTACCAACTCTCCCACCACCTTCCAAAGGTTCATGAGTGACTCCTTCCACGATATGATTGCCGAAGCATGGCTGATCATCTACATGGATGATCTTCTCATCTTCTCCCCAGACAAAGAAGTCCACAAGGAACGCACCCAACGGGTTCTTCAACGAATGAAGGAACTCAACCTGCACTTGAAACTCTCCAAGTGCAAATTTGCAACTACTGAGGTTGAATACCTTGGGATGATTGTCAAACCCAGATCCCTCTCTATGGATCCTGTCAAACTTGACAGGATCCAGAAATGGCCAACCCCTTTCAAAGTCAAGGATGTCCAATCCTTCTTAGGGTTCGCCAATTTCTATAGATGATTTATCCCAAATTACTCAAACCTCATCCGACCTCTTCTTGATCTCACTAAGAAGACTGCTCCCTGGGAATGGTCCCCTTCCTGCAAAAAGGCATTCAAAGCCTTAAAAACAAAGTTTCTCTCGCAACCAATCCTCCATTTCCCTGACCTCACCAAACCCTTCACCATCACCACTGACGCATCTAAATATGCCTCTGGTGGAATCCTACTCCAAACGGACGAAAATGGAGATTGGAAACCCTGTTCCTACCTCTCCCAATCTTTCTCCTCAGCCAAATGCAACTATGACATCTATGATTGTGAGTTGCTCACCATCATCCAAGCCCTCAAAGCTTGGAAACAATACCTCAAGGGTCACCCCATCCTGGTTCAAGTCTTCATGGACCATAAAAACCTTATGTACTTCAGGGAACCCAAGAACCTTAACTGCCGCCAAGCCAGGTGGCTCCTCGATCTAGTGGACTTCGATCTCCGCCTAATCCATGTCCCTGGAAAGGACCTTGCCAGTCCTGATGCCCTATCCCGATGACCCAATCTTGTCCCTGATGACTCAGACGACAATCATGACGTCACACTCCTTCCCCCATCCCTGTTTGTCAATCTAATTGACACTGCCCTGACTACCAAACTCCAGAAATCCTCTGTATCTGATCCCCTCGTCCTTGACTCCCTCCAAGCCCTTGCTGGAGAGGTCCCCTCTCAACTCTGATCCTGACTCTTGGATTGGAAATACGATGCAGGAATCCTCACCTACCAAGGCCATGTCTACGTCCCTAATGACCTGGATCTTCGCAAGGAAATCGTAGCTTGATGCCATGATCACGCCTCAGCTGGACACCCCAGCTACCTCAAAACCCGCCAGCTTGTTGCAGCAGAATTCTGGTGGCCCAGACTGGCCCAATTTGTCCAGAAATACATCGAAGGATGCCTCCACTGCCAACAGGCAAAGGCAAACACACATCCCACATCCCCTCCCCTGCTCTCCATCCCCTTCCGATCTTTGTGTCCCTTCCAACAGGTCTCATGCGACCTTATCACTGACCTCCCCTCCTCCTCCAGATTTGATACCCTTTTGGTCATGGTCAACCATGGGCTTACAAAGGGGGTAATTTTATGCCCTACTAAGAAAACCATCACTGCCAAGGGAATTGCTACCCTCTTCTTCAACAAGGTTTACAAATGATTTGGGCTCTATGACAAAATCATCTCAGATTGCGGACCACAATTCACCTCCTCATTTGCCAAAGAACTTGGAAAACTCCTAGGATATGACCTTTCTCTCAGCACTGCCTACCACCCGCAAACTGATGGAAAAACCAAACAAGTCAACCAAGAAGTGGAAACCTATCTCCAGATCTTCTGTGGGAACAATCCCACAGCATGGGCTGATCACATCACCAATGCTGAGTTCACTCACAACCATCGCCCCCACTCGGTCACTGGAAAATCTCCATTCTTTCTCATGATGGGCTTCAAACCCCATCCACTCCCCACAGTTATTTCTGAATCACAGTTACCTGCACTGGAACAACATCTCAAAGAACTCTCAGCTGCCTGCAACGAAGCCCTCACCGCACATGACCTAGCTCGCCAACTAATGAAATCCCGCTTCAAAGGGAAATTCACTCCATTCACCAAAGGCGATAAGGTCTGGCTGGAAGCCTGGAATCTCAAATGACTCCTACCAGCTCCCAAATTCTCCACTACATGAGAAGGCCCCTTTACCATCACGAAAGTTCTCTCACCAGTCACTTACCAACTATGGCTTCCCAGTACCTGGAAAATTCACAATGTATTCCACACATCACTGCTTTCCCCCTATCATGAAAACAGTGTACACAGCCCCAACTTCCCTGCCCCTCCTGCCGATCTGATCGCAGGAGAAGAAGAATACAAACTGGACAAGATCATCAGACACCATGGCAACCCCTCTCACAGGCAGTACCTCATGAGATGGAAAGGGTACACCACCGAAGATGACTTATGGCTTCCTGAGAAGGAACTCTCCCATGCACAGGACATCCTCTCAAGCTATAAGAAGCTTCACAAACTCCTGTCTTCCTCATTACCAAGTTCCTCCTCAACCAAACCCACCACATGTACTTGCCCCCCTCAATCTTAACTTTAACAATGTCCTCCCCTGTTACCCCCACCGATTCTTCTCCCCTGTTCTCCAACCTGGCTGAATTCTCTGTCAGCTATGCAAACTCCTTGTTCCTCCCCTTTCCACCAATTTCCCCCATCCCCATTTTTATCCATTGCCTCCAATGATCCTGCCACCACATAGTCTTTGAATGGGTCCTCACCAAGGAAACCCCCCGCCGTTATTTAGAAACCTCCTCCACCTTTGCCTTCACCATGGACATCTCCCACATCATCCACTCTTATAACAATGCCCACAGCATGAAGGCCCTCCTTCTTGCTAACCCATCTCTGGAGGACTACCCCCTCCACTCTATGAGCGACCAAGTCAAGGTAGACTCCCTTGACTCTTTATTTCACTTAGGCTTCAGCCATTTCATAGAAGAACTCATCCCCACCTCCGTCCTCCTCCCTCTCATGGGACCCCTTGTATGATCCCTTCCCCCCAACAAATGGAAGGCCTACTTCTCTGGAGGAGAATTCATCTACATTCCCCCTCACCACCCCCGCCTCGTCAACAACACCCACCCTGGGACCTTTCGTCACCCCTCCCCTGATCCAGACTCCGACTCTGACAAGAAGAATGCTGCTCCGATCCCCACCCCTTCCTGTCACACCCCCACCACCTTACGAGCGGCGGCCACCCTCCTCGACCTCCAGTCCTCCACCCCCATCCCTGGCCACCATCTCCACCTCATCATCTCTCCAGGTGACACAGTTGAGGTCCCCATTGTCATGGACTCCCCATTCCCAGACCCCATCCCCACGAACCCCACAGACATAACTGGGGATGTGCCACTCAAGCACTCCATCACAACTGGGGAACCACCCCCAGCACCCCTTGGGATCCCACTGACAATGACGACTCCATCGAAGCTGATGACTTCAACCACGTCGACAATGAAGGGGAGGCCTTCGACTAAGGTGATTCTGGGGAATTCACCATACAAAGGGGGTAATGTTACAATTCATACAGACCCCTATTCTCTTTCTTCTTCCTCCTTTGATTTCTGCTTCTCTTCTGAACCCAGACTTATCTCTTCCCATTCCATTCCTAGACAATCTCAATCGGACACAGTCTTACACTGGATCCAATCACTCTTTTCTTAGATCTTTCCTATGCTTTCCTATGCGCACAGCTTTGCACAGTTTCCATCTTTACTTTGGACAGCACTTCTGATTGCAGTACTCAGCTGTCCACTTTTATTTAAATCACCCAGCCTTATGGCTATTCTCGTGCAGCATTATGCTGCCTCGCTGACTCGGTATGACTGGCACATAGAAGTATATATACCAGCCTGTATCATAAAATAACCCTAAGCAATTCCTACTTGGGTTTTCACCTTCATACCCTGTTCCTCAGTCCTCAGTCTTGGGCCTTCATTGCCCCTTCCTTCGTCCTTCGTATTCTAGTCTCTATCCAAGCTAGTCTCCTCATTGTCTCTGGCAGTGACCCCAGAGATCCCTCTGCCTGTACTACGTCCGATTGATGTTAGTCCGTTGATCTGCTCTTATGCC
>JBBPMP010000787.1:0-12603 GCA_038090395.1 Boletales sp. KT-2023a
AGCTAATTGCAGGTTCGGAAGAGAACGTCAAGGGAGAGAGAAAACGCGCGCACACCTTGTTTCGTTCCGCTCTCATCGATACCAACGTTTCGGTAGCATAAATTTCGGCATGCTTCTCGAGAGGCAACGACCGTGGGGCACCGAGGTCCGCGTCCTTGGACATGCCCATCGCATCCTGAAGCCCCCATTTTTTTTGGTGAGCGGTACTAGAAAAAAACAAAAAGGGATGGTCGACTTGCCGCGATCAGTAACAGGTGTGCCTTGTCCTGGCAGCCTCTCAACGAGCCTTGAATGTCGGCCAGGACGGTGGTGGTCTGATAGCGCTCCTAAGTAGGGGCATGTTTTTTTTTCGGCGCTGTCTCTCTGGGGGGAAAGAACGAGGAGGACATACCCGGAATGTCGCCGATCCCTTGCCGTGGTTCATCATGAGCTCACGTTGCTCCGAACTGATGGACGGATCGGCAGCAATCACGTTGGCCGTGCCCCGACGAATGTCGTACGGGCGAACGCGATCTTTGAAACACGACTTGTGTTGAGCTCCTCTCGCCAACGAACGCTCCTCTCACCTTTGAAACCCAAGACGTCGCTAAAGTACGCGAGGTGTCTGTAAACCTCGCCATAGTTCATTGCTTCTGTGTGAGACACGTCCCATCCCTCCGCGGTCAATGTTTCGCCCCTAAAGACGGCGAGATGGCGCTTGGCATCCTTTACCCGCAGCGTGCGCGTCCCAGTAAGCTCTCGCACGGGAAAGAGGACGTGCTCCGGCGTCGAGATGCCCTCCCAGACATCGTCGAGGATACCGAGGACGACGAGTGGATAGACTGGGCAATACGGGCGCGTCACCCCGGACGTTTCTTCGCCTTCCGGGAACAAGAAAAATGACTTCTTGTTGGACTCGACGCGCCTACCACCCTTGAGGAGACGCACCGTGACCTTTACGGTGATTTCGACCAGAGCGCCCTCGGAGTGGTGGCACCGGATTACCTCCACATCCCCCCAGCAGATCGCCTCGTTCGAACCGCGATAGCAGTTCGACTCGACGATCGCCCCGATCCGCTCAGCGGAGAGCGAGAGCAGGTTGAGCAGCGCGACCATTTGAAACCGCATCCGGTTCGTCCGAAACCGTTCGACGTCGCAGTGAATGGCGTCTATCAGCCGATCGACGTCGCGCCTGTTGGCATAGTGTTTCTCCCTCCGCTTCGTCGACAGCTCGGCCTTGTCTAAAAACGTCGCAGACAGGATGTATCCCCGCGCCCTGTCCTGCGTCGCCTTTGGGAGCGTCACCCTGCCGTCGCGGTCGAGGACCGCGAACAGCGTCCAGACGTACGAAGATATGGTCGCCGGTACGGCATGCTCATCCAGACGTCCCTGGATGACCATCGGCAAAAAGTCGATGAATGCCATGACAGCCCCTTTTGTTTGTGTGTCCCGTCAAAAAAAAAAAAACTTGACACACGAGGGGCGCACTCGCCCTTGCTCGGGGTGTCCATCCCCACCTTGATCTCTAGGTTGCAGCCCCGGACCTCGGGCTCGTCCTGCGAGAGGAACAAGTTCCAGAGACGGCGCACCCGGTCGTGCATGGCTTGCGTCGGCCGGGCGATCGGCTTTGGGCACGCCGCTGCCGGAGCTGGCGGCGGCGGCGCCTCTTGTCGAACGCGCCGCTCCGAGAGAATTTCCCCGTCCGTTTTCCGCGCTCGCGTCCGCAGCGGTGGCATGACAAACTTACTGGGACCTCCCACGTGACAAGAGGTTATACTTCACCCCGGAGGGAGAGAGAGAGAGAGAGAGAGAGAGAGAGAGAGAGAGAGAGAGAGAGACGAACCACGTGACGTGACACCCCCTACCAGACCACACTCTTGCGCGATTCAGGAATCGCGAGCGGGTGCATGCCGATCACCCCATCTTCCTGCCTAAATCGGGCAGTTGGAATTTGGTTTGAACTCTGATCGGGATTTTCGAAGCAAATCGTTTCCGGGAACATCCGGTGCAACTCCGTGACGTCATCGCCACGGAGTTTTTGTCTTTGGACGCGCGTTAGTAAGCGTTACTCTTTCGCCCTTCGTCCTTTGACCCGGCGTAATTACACCAAGGTACGTTGCGCCATCTGTCAACACGAATGGTCCACAAGGGCTAACAATACCCCCTAGAACGACTATACTGAACACTGCTTCGGCGGATTGTGTCATATCAGCACTCTGATAAGTCGAAGCAGTGTTCTGCCGGTCAGGGAATGTTCGTCAAAGTCAGGGAACGTTCACCGGTGAACGTTCACATGAACGCAAACGAACTGACCGTGAGCAGTGCCAGAGGTCAAAGGTAAAGCTTATATAATCAGCGCTGATTGGCTGTAAAAGTTCGCTAAATACAAGAACTACTACTCTGCTAAGACGTCTCCTACATGCAAGTCTGGATCGTCAAGACCTTCAGCATCCAAATCGAGGAGCTGGTACAATTCGAGGTCATCATCCAAGCAGCGAATAGCGGTGCTGTAGAATGACCCAAGCCAGCTTTCGGCATTCGAGTAGTCCAGTAGATCCTTGATAGCTACACTCCGATATTGTGATGCCGCGATGGCTGGACCTGCACAAGTAGCCGGATAGTTCAGTTCATGTTCATCGTCGTCAGCCACTCGAATGAGATCATGGATAATACTTTGAATACTGTTGTGCGGCTGTGTGATGCTACTGTTGCTTGTGGAATCATTGGCCGGCGTCACAGCAGTGATCGGCTCATGTTCATCAATCTCCTGTGCCACATGACTCAGAGATGCCATGCTCTCTGCTTGGTTGCTATCCGAGGCCCTTTCGACATCCATGTACTTGTGTTTGAGGCGCTTTTTGACAGCTTCGTCACGAACATGTTCTTCGTGTATGTACATTTTGAGTTCTGCGAGACGCGTGAGATTCTCCGTGGACAATCGATTGCGCCATTTCGTCAGTATTCCACCAAAGGTACTGAAAAGCTGCTCGCAGGAGGCTGAATTGGGACAGATGGATAGCAGGCGACGGGCAATTTGATGTAGCGGTCTTGGTTTAGAACCGGCATGTGACGAGGCACGCCATACATCGAGTGCATCAACTGGATTGCCCTAACAAAACATCAGAAAATGAACAAAATTTTGACATTCAAGGCTTACCATGGCTTGTGCGCGTGCCAAAAGAGAATGCTTATACATGTGCATGTATGAAAAATCTCCCGACGAGTCCAGATACTGTTCAAGATCTGTGAAAAGTTCGAGAGGGGCATTTTCCCCATAAAACCGTAGCCAAAGGCGGCCGAAAAGAGCTGCCAAACCTGCACGCGTAGTCAAGGATATTTTCCGAAATGGAGTAACCCCATAGAAGGGGTTGGAAATGACCGCTCCGATGAAAACCTCCTGGTCACAATGTGCCCATCGGCGTTCGGCACTTTCGAGTACAGCCATCCGTGCTGGCGCATCAGTCTCATCGTTGAGTTTTGAGTACCGAAAATAAAGAAAACCAAACGAGATAACGACATGCTCAGGTTGAGCATGTGCGGCTTGGTGTACATTTGTCATGAGTGCGATTGGTTCAAGAAGATTCTTCCACCTATGCCATTATCAGTTCAGTGTCGTTTTCAATTGAACTATAGTACAAAAAACCTACCGAGCCATTCCATGCCAAAATGTTGCATCACGAATGGTTGTGATAGCCGTTTGTGCCTTTTCACGTGTCACCCGCTTTCCAGACATAAGCAACGTAGTTTCGTGTCTTGAAATAAGTAATTCAAGTGCAGGCCGAACTTCCAGGAGTCGCCGGTATGCAAGATAGTGGGAAATCCATCGTGTCAGGACTGCCCGGATTACCACAAGTGTTTTGCCTATTGTGGCCATTTGTATCTCACGAAGGAGTGCGAGTACTTGTGTTTTACTTCTCAACCATGTGATAAGCTCTTGTGCCATGTCACCATACTTTCCATAGTCATCTTTGACCTTGAAAAGGTCACCAACAATGAGATTCCACTGTAGCATATAGATTTAATTTTAACTCAGTCATAATTTTTTTGCAAGCAGCATACCTGATGTGCAAGACAGTCTGGGACTACCATATGTGGAAACTTTGCCTGTAGGAGGCGGCGGGCTTTCCGTGACTCGCCTGAGGCATCAGTAGTGCAAGCAATCACAGTTGCACCCCATTGAGTTTCAATAATGCTAATGGAATGTAGCATCTGCTTTAAAAGCTCATCAGCAGTTTTGGGATCTTTTGAGGCATCATGTACTTGAATGGTGTGCAACTGCAAGATAAATGATATCAGACCCTGAATTCAAAATTGTAAAAGATCAAGAGCTCACCTTGCGATGTGCTGTTATCATAAAACCAAGCAGATGATGGTTGTTCTCACCCGTCCATCCATCACATTGTAGAGTGACCTCTAAGCCTTGACAATCCTCCTGGGCTGATAATTTGAGGCCCTCCAGGACTCCTGGAATAATCCTATGGGTAAGTACTTTTGAGGATGGGATTTTTGCCTTTGGAAGGAAGCGATCACAGAGTTTCTTCCACTCTGGATTCTCAACCCATCATAGTGGCAATCCAGCACTAGCTGTTAGCCTTGCAAGCCCTCTCTCTCAGTCAGCTTGATCTGCTGATGTCCAGATGACATTCATAGCTAAATGAGTAGGATCAGGTGAAGGTGATACTGATGGTATTGGGGGGCCAACAAAGCCTGAAGTGGCAGAGTAATGGCCACTTTGAGTAATCTGTTGCTGTTTGGGATAATAGGATGAGACCTCAGAGAGCACAGGACTTGGAGAAAGGCTTGGAGATCCATAGGGACTTGCATTTGCTAGGCTTGATGAGGTTGAAGTAGTTGCATCTGGAATAGAAAGTAAAGGTAGTGATGGAATTGGCTGCATGAGCAATGGCTGGCAAAGACTAGGATCATATGATCCCTGGTAAGATATTGGAGGCAATGGGGTGGAGGGCTGTATCATCAGAGTGGGTGGAACAAGTGCATTGCTACTATGATGTGTGCCTTTGTTTGGTGAATATGACTTGTATTCTTCCTTTGCATGGGACTGGACATCTTCTGGATATAGTGCACAGTCACAAAGATGGCAAAGGAGTGTTGTCAGCTGGCTAACCAGCCACACTCACTGGGGATCATTTTGTGCTGTTGCCCAGACTGCACACATCTGGTCAACAATCAGTTCAAAGGGATTTATCAAACATACATACATGTGCTAATGATTGCTGAGATGTCTTGAGGGGATTCATGCTGTCCCTGTTGGATTTGCTCATTGTCTACCTGCTGCTCTCAGACAATGTACTGCTCATATATTGCAGTACATATGTATCACCTTTGCCTTTCCACTCAACATTGAATTCTCTTCCTTGTTTGCATATCCAGGGTGTTCCATGAAATGAGATATGTTGGGGGTATGCAAAACAGATTTACATATTGTCTCTACCCCCCTTCATCCAAGGAGTCTAATCTTGAACACAATATAATTACATCACTTGCTGCAGTTCCATTGACCACAATGTGATGGTGTGTTTCTTATATTGTTGATATTTCTCTCACATTATTTAATCCATGAATCAGGTTTGCAATGTGATCTTGAAGGTTTATCCATGCCTACAAATGTGGTTTGAATGATTCTCAAGCTGCTTGGGCAGTAAAGCAGTATCATAGTCATCAAGTCATGCCTGAAACCCTATTGGCTGACCTTGATAAGGCTACATGAGGAGATAGCTTAGTTGATTTACAAACTAAGGACTAAGTCCTCAGCAAGAGCAGACTAAATACAGGATATTGGAGGCTATATTACAAAGGGAGGATGAAGGGTGGAGTAGTGGAGTATGTAAGTCTACATACTGGTGGCATTAAGGGAATGCAGACTACTATGACAGGGAGGATGAAGTGCAATGACAGGAATAGAAATGGGGACTACATATGTATAGGGAAGGGTGAAGACCTGTCAGGGATAACAGAGACATCAGGAATAATAGAGATGTTAGGAATGGGCAGACATGTTGCATGAGAGCAGACAAAGAAGTGTACTCTGGACAGGAAGCAGGTTGGAGGTACAGATAGTCAGATAGGGGCATCTAGAGTGGAACAGAAGGCATGTGATGTGATATAGGCTCAAAATGTCCAAGAACAAATTAGCCTTACCTGTGATGCCTGGCAAGCCTCAAACTGATGGTTACTTTTCTGTCACTGCATCATGAATCAAAGAGAATGCACCACACATATGAACCCTTCATACCACCCTTATGTATTATGTTCATCTAGCTCAACAATGTATACAATAGGATCCATCTGAGGCAGGTGCTGTATTGTTAAACACCTTGGCATTACTCATAGGGTATGTAATCTGCTAGCTATACTCATCCACTCTCAATACCATTGCATCAGCAAACTAGCCTTTATATTCTAGAATCCATAGACTTTTCTAGAATTGACAGCAAATTCCAGATCATGATAGTTTTTTCCAAGTATAACAGACTATTCCAGTGATGACTAATCAAGGTTCAACTGACATATTACTATTATGTAAGCATTATGTAAGCAATTAATATCTTTACAAAAATCATTTTGATACTAATATTTTGTATCCATATGTCAAGTCTGATTTCTCCAGTACTCTGGGAGTGTGGATGTGTGCAGAGGTGCAGAGGTTGGAGTCAGACAGTGAGGACAGCAGCTTCAGGAGTTGCCTACACCCTTGTACTGCCTTTGTCCTTGTATTTTGGAGGAGTAGAGTACAAATAGATACAATAGTAGTGATGAGACTACTGAGGCAGAGTGATGGATAAAGAGAAGAGAAGGAGAGCAAGATTGAACAGAGATGAGGAGTGGAGTGGAGGTAACTTATGTAGTTGATTTTCAAACTGAGATGTTCCTCAGTGAAGTACAGATTTAAATATATACAAGTGAATGGAGGCTATACAAATGGAGAATGGAGAGCAGATACAACAAAGCAGTGTTCTGCTGGTCAGTGAATGCAGGTCACAGTCACTGAATGCAAACCGTGTGAAATGCAGTGAAGTTTGCCAGTGTTCACTTGAATGTGACTTTCTGCAGTTATGGGGTCCTAGATTTGTGTAGAAAATTGATAATGTACTGTGGCTTATCGATGGAGCAATTATATTACAACAATTGCAATGAGGTCTCAGTGTGGCCAATGAAGCCTTGCTGCAGAAGACTCTCATTCAAGACACCCAGTACCTGCTCTGCTCCATTGCAAACAACCTTGCAAACGACCTGCACCAAGAGTCAAGTCCCTCTCTGAAATGGCTGCTCAGGATGGTGAGATCAATAAAATTCAGCTTGCAATGAAATTTTGGCAAAAATATGATGCAAAATCCCTGTTTGCGACACTGAGTCTCCAATAGAGACTCAACATTGGCAAAATCCGGTTCATTGAATAATATGTGATGGCAGCAACAGTCCTTCTGGCCTGCTTCATACTTGAATCCCTTGCATTCAGCAAGGAGGCCTGTTGAATCATAACCTCACTCTTGAAGAATCTGTTCCATCCTCTTAAATCAACCTGATTGGAAATGACCTGGAGGGAAATAAAGTGGCTGTGGATCTCTGCTTTGAAAGTGTGTGGGTGTCATCAGGATCTTCATCTTCTGTGGTTTACTGTTTGAGCTGAAAACAGTATTTCTGTTTTTATTCATCATTGTAACCTCAACCCCCCAGTGCTGTGAAGGTTTCTTTGGCATAGATTGTGCTGATAGTGCATCATCTGCACATTTGAAGTGAGTTGTCACATTATCAAAGACCAAGATATGATCTTCATCTGAGTAGTTAGTCTCAAGAATATTCATAGTGCAAGCTACATGCTTTAAAATCTCTGCATCTGAAAAATAGCCATCTTGTGCCTTTCCAACCTTGAAAAGAACCTGTGCTGATCACTTTCCATCACATAACTGAAGAAATCCATAATCAGCAGATACAAAGTGTGCAACCATCAATGATACACCTTTGTCATGCCCCGTGCCCTTCCTGACTCCTCTGCACCCTATCTGCCATCTTCTGCACCTCTTATCCGACTTCTCCGCCCTCCATCTCTATGCTGCACTCCCCCCCTCTGAAGTCCACCACCTGTTGTCCACTGTCAGGCGACAACTCCACACTTCTCCTGTCCAAAGTCCACTGCGCTTGGTCCACCTTCGCAAGTCTGGACACCTCCCGACATCTGTTTCCTTTGCGGTTCCATTCCCTATTGTTCTCCCTTTCGTTTCCGCATTAATTCTATCTCTTTTGTTCCTATTGTTTCTTCCATTTCCTGTACCTTCTGTCTTCCCTGATTATGCACCACAAGTATGTACCTTTACATACTCTGCATGATCCGCCCTCCGTCACCCCTGTAGTACAGCCTCCGGCCTCCTTGTATTTAGTCTGTACTTCACTGAGGATTAGCCTCAGTTGGAAAATCGCATCTAAGTTACTTCCCATCTCATTCCTTGTCCTCTCGCTCTCTCTCTGCCTCAGTAGCATCCACTATCGTTGATCTCCATCCCTCTCCGCCTCAGTAGCGCCAGCTATCGTTGTACCTCCATCCAACTCTGTCCTCTGAAATCCAAGGACATGGATAGTGCAAGGGTGCAGGTGATCCCTGAAGCCAACGTCCTCTCCGTATGACTCCACCTCCATCTGATCTCCAACCCCCGCCCCATCTTGTCCACTCCACTCTGCCCTCCAGAGATGCGGAAGAACTGGACTTGACAACCTTTCAGAAACTGTAGAATACTTTAGTAGTCACTAAAGTAAAAGTGTATAGCATGAAATGCCTAAGTACTTGGGCTTAGGTAAGCCTGTGGCTATACAACCACATACTGGATGTCCTAACTTCAACACTCTCCCACAAACAGTAAAAGGTTGTTTTATAGTAGTGTCAAGTTCAGGTTCTCCAAGACTTCAGAGATGTGGACATGTGGACATAGAAGGTGCAGACATATGGAGGTTGGGGTTGGACAGTGAGGACAGTGGCTTCAGGTGATGCCTGCCCCCTTGTACTGCCCTTGTCCTCATATTTTGGAGAGGTGGAGTACAGATGGATACAATGGCAGCAATGAGGCTACTGAGGTAGAGTGGTGGATAGTTGAAGAGAGGAAGAGTGCAAAATCAGACAGAGAGTGAGAGAGGAGTGGAGAACTTAGTTGATATTCAAACTGAAGTTTCCTTCAGTGAAGTACAGACTTAAATACATACAGTGTATGTAAAGGTATATATGGTGTACATAAAGGTACATACAGTGTATGTAAAGGTACATACGGTGTACATAAAGGTATGTATGGTGTACAGTACATAAAGGTACATATGGAGTATGTAAAGGTACATACTTGTGGCGCATATTCAGGGAAAATGAAAGATATGGGAATGGAGAACAGAACTTGACCGATCACAAGGTATGGATGAGAACAATAGAGACAAAAGAAACATAAGTGAATGCAGGAACAAAAGAAAGAAACAAAAGAAAGAAATGGGACCTTAAGGGAACCAGATGTCTGGAGGTGTCTGGACTTGTCATGTGAAGGCAGACCAAAAGCAGCAGACTTCAGACAAGACAGTCTGGAGTTGGATGAAGGGTGCAGATAAGGGTGGATGGGGGGCATGAGTGGTTCCAGAAGGGCATGGGACATGAGAAGTAGGAAGCAAAAACAAATACCTATGATAAAATGTTCCAAAGAACAATAGAATCCCATATATTACTTGATGCATAGATGTCTGTTGAGTCATGATTGTGCAGCATCAGTGCAGTGTCCATATATGGTAAATCACAGCTTGGCTTGAAGTTTGCCTTGCTACAGCATGCACATGATCATCTATGTATGGTGGCTTCAGCTTGCCATTTCACACCCTGGAACTGTACTGACACATCTTATAGGTCATATACAATGTGTATACCATGTCCAATTCACTCAATTTGACTCAATGCATTCATCCAACATGGTAAGTGCAGCATCCTGCTTGCAGAGGTATTGATAATTTTTGTTGCAGCTTTGTCTTGAGCTTTCTGCATCAATGCAGTGGGTTCACAGGCTTGACAATCTGTTTGACATTGCTAGGAGGTGGTGATGATGCCTCAGATATGTGCAATATTGTTTTGCTGTCCCAATCCTTGTGCTAACTCCTGTTTTCTTCAGCTGATGGTATTGGCATGTTTGACAAGTCACCATACTCATTTGTTTCAACTTGCAAGGGATCTGTGATGATGGGAGGAGTAGATGATGACACAGGTATGCTGTCTGTCTTGCATTCATATTGCTGGTGCTGACCCACTTCACTGTTAGCTAGCAGTGCCATTTTGACTTGTTTTGAGTCACAGCATGCACTGCTTGTTGCACTGTTCTCCCCATAGTGTATCCAATCCATATCAATGCCATCACCATCCATCTGGTGTGATCTGTCACCCTCAACATCTCTCAATGCTCTCAGCTTACTCAACCAGTCTCCTGACCCTCTATCTCAACATGGCACAGCTGTCCTGTCAATGTCATCACTTGCCTTGCCTCTCCATGGCACCTGCACACTCTGAGTGCTGCCTGGATTGCATGTGTCATCTTCATTCGACTTGCACAGCTCATCTCAAGTACCTGGTGGTGAGTTTCCTCTACTTACTTGCTCTTGCCATGTATGTGCATGTGCTGACACATTTTTGGGTTGATTGCAAGCGTCTTCATCATCACTGGACACTTTTGACATGTCCATTGCACCAGCCATCTCACTCCATGCATGTAGGGATGTCTCAGGTGAGTCAGGTTCATCTGCTTACTCTAGCTGTTGGCAATCCTGTACTGACATGTTCTCTTCTATTATAGGTTGATTGTGTATGTCTTCCTTGACCTGGCATGTCACTGTCATTGCCACTATACAGACTGTCTCACTCCATGCAACTGGAGTGATTTTGGGTAAGCGCCATGCTGTTTCTTGCTTCAAGCATACACACTCAGTTTCTGACACAATCTGCACCAGTTTAGGTTGATTCCTTGGATCATCATCATCATGGTACAACACTCTCAATGCATCCATTGTGACTGCAGTGAGTTCAAGCTTGCAACTCTCTACTCCACACCACTCCCCCTCAAGCTCAAAGCTTTGAGGTAGTACAACTTGTCAACTCACATTTCCATCAGGTGGGTCTGGTGGCACTGATAGCACTAGAGGTACATTGCTGCCATTTGTCAATTTGTGCTGATAATCTTTGTCAGTTCCCATTGCTGATCACTTGCATGCAGTCAAACTGGTTCTCTCCCTTGCAATCGACACCTTTCAACACAGTTCAACATGCTCCCCCTCAATGTGTCAGGGTGCTTCCATCATCTTGTGATCAATCTCCATGCCTGTGTGTTCAAATGTGCTGTGGCTGTTTCATTCAACCTCATGCATTTGGTTGGTCAACTTGACCCATGCACTTTCCTCCACACAGTCTGGGGTAGGTTGGCTGCTAGGTATGTCATGCACTTCCTCTGGCATGTCTGTGTCCTCACTGACTTCCTTCAATGATTCTAGCTTCTTTTCCTTGATGCTCACACCCTCTGTCTCAACCTGTCCAACCTATTCACCATCACCATCACCCACCCTCATGCACTTGTCCTGAGTCATGTTGAATGGTGCTGTTACAACTGGTCTGGATAGGAACAGTTGTAGACTTGGAAGAATTACCTTCAAGTCAAGGAGGTCAGGGGTTGCATGCATTAACTCAGGAACAGAGGTCTGGAGTGACAGAGTGATGCCATATAGGCCTAGGGATGACTCAGGGATCTTGGGTCAGAGTCGGGACAGGGGTTTCTCGGGTGGCATTGATGGCGTAAGAGTGGATCAATGGACTAATGTCAATTAGATGTAGTATGGACAGAGGGATCTTGGGGTCACTGCTGGGGACGATGGGGAGACTAGCTCAGATGGAGACTAGAATACGAAGGATGAGGGAAGGGGCAATGAAGGCCCAAGACTGAGGACTGAGAGACGAGGGATAAAGGCAAAAACCCAAGTAGGAATTGCTTAGGGATATTCTATGATACAGGCTGGTATATACTGTATACTGCTATGTGCCAGTCATATCGAGTCAGCAAGGCAGCATAAGGCTGCATGAGGATAGCCCTAAGGCTGGGTGATCTTAAATAAAAGCAGACAGCCAAGTGCTGTGATCAGAAGGGTTGTCTGAAGTAAAGATAGAAACTGCACAAAGCTGCGTGTATAGGAAAGCATAGGAAAGATCTAAGAAAAGAGTGATCAGATCCAGTGTAAAACTGTGTCTGATCGAGATCGTCTAGGAATGGAATGGAAAGATATAAGTCTGGGTTCAGAAGAGAAGGAGAAATCAAAGGAGGAAGAAGAAAAAGTATAGGGGTCCATATGAATTGTAACATTACCCCCTTTGTATGGTGAATTCCCCAGAATCACCTTAGTCGAAGGCCTCCCCTTCATTGTCGACATGGTCAAAGTCATCTGCTTCAATGGAGTCATCGTCGTCGTCTGTCTGCAAGGCAGGGACGTCATTGTTGGTGGGGTCCCAGGGAGTGCTGGGGATGGTTCCCCAGTTGTGGTAGAGTCCTTGGGTGGGGCATCCCCATGTATGTCTGTAGGTTGATCGGACGCTGCATGTAGGAGACAGGGTTGTTG
>JBBPMP010000788.1:0-12916 GCA_038090395.1 Boletales sp. KT-2023a
CTACACCTGAAGTCCCAGACCTCAAATGTCAAATAGAATCTGCTAATGGTGGGGAAGGAAAGGATGCTGTAAAGGCCTGTGAAGGGGTATGGTGTTCAAAGGGACAGTTGGCAAGGATGTGTCTGGCTTGGTCACAATGAGCACAGGCCTGAGTGGGGCAAAAACAATCAGAATGACCCCAATGAGAGCACACAGTACAAAGGGTGCAGAAACAGAGGCAAACTGGATGACTGAGAGCCAAAGCATAGAAAGAGGGACATTGATATTCTGTGCAAGTTTCCCAGTAATGACCCAGATGATGGCAATGATAACAACAAGTAGATGGAGGAGCAGGAGGTCAAGAGATGGGGGAAGAGAGAGTTTGGACTACAGAAGAAAGGATATGATGGCCATCAGGGCTTCAGAAGAATTGGATATGTTCCTTGTTGTGAGCCAGCATGCTTTGGTTGACAATGAATCTATCAGAGAACATGGTAGGATCATTGATCTTATGATGGGGAATGAGTTCAACAGAGGAAAGACAGTCTGCCAGGGAGCAAGGTGGGGTGGTAATGTGGGAGGCAATGGATAGAGAAGGAGGAGAAGGGGATGGGAAGAGGGCTTGGGAAGTGGTAATGGTAAGGATGGAGTTGATGGAGGTGAGGTAACAATCATGATCGGCAATGGAAAGAGAAAGGTAGACATGATGAAAAGTGGGATATAACAAGATGGGATCAAGACATTCAACAAAGACATGAAAACCATGAAGGTGAAGAATCATGAGAACATGTTCAGGAAGGTGACTGACAAGCATGTGAAGAGGAAGACCAAAAGCAGCAGGAAGATTAGAAGGAGCAGATAGAAAGTGGTAGGTTTGTATCCTAGCTACATCAAGGAAAAGGTGTATGAGTTCCTGGGTGATCTCATCTTCCACATAGAGAGGATCACTTTTGAGGGTGTGGATGAGGGTAGGTTTGGCAAGGATGCTGGGATAGAGAGTGTTGATGGTGGAGGTGGGCAAGTACTGTAGATGGCTTGCACAGGCCTGGAGTGTAAGGGGAGAAGACAAAGAGATAGAACTGGGAGGGTGTCCCAACATAGGTGAAGAAGAGGGCAAGGAGGAGTTGGCAGACATTGAGGAGTAGGGGGAGAAGGAAGTTGACAAAAAGGGAAAAATAAATACAAATCAAAAGGATTGATGGACAGGACAGACTGAAAAACAACAAAAACACTTGTGTTCAAGGAAGTGAGCAGAAGAAAGTTTGGGGTGATGAAGGAGAAAGAGACATCTAGCATAAGATTTAGAATTGAACAATTGGGAGTATACAACATTGATGGGGATAGCATTCATGGGAAATTATCGAAGGGAATGAGTCTTTTTGTAAGCAGTGAGGATGGTCTGTGCATGATGAAGATTATGTTTGGGTTCCCAAGTATTTTCAGAAGTTGAATAACCTTTCCATGCAGTTAGGTACTAATAATGGCCAGGGAAGCCCTTGTGTGAGAGAATTCCATCTACTTCATATTCTTCTTTGCCATCAATAATGTCAGGAGGTGGAGTGGGAAATGAAGGACCATATGCTTTTGTGGAGTGAAAGGGGGAAAGCAGGGTGGCATGGAAGACATTGTGGATTTTCCAGGTGGGAGGGAGGTGGAGGCAATATGCAAGGGGAGATAGTACCTGACAGATCTCAAATGGTCCCAGACATTTGGGTGTGAGTTTCTTGGAAGAAAAGGGGATGCAGAGATTAGTGGCTTCTAACCAAACCTTATCGCTGACTTTCCATGGAGAGAAGTGTTGGGTGCAGTGTTGAGCCATCAAATGGCAAGTGGACTCATGTGCTGCTAGGGCTTCCTTTTGTGATTCTTCTAGGGCAGAGAGGTGAGATGAGAGGGCAGGGATGAATGTCTTTCCTAGGGGAGGGTAGGCATGAGGATCATACCCAAGCATCAGGGAGAAAGGGGACACTTTAGTGGATGAGTGAGAGGCAGAGTTGTGGTGGAATTTGGTGGAGGTGATGAAGGAGGCCCAAGAATGAGGTTGATTGCCACAGAAAAGGCAGAGATATGTCTTGATTTCCTGGTTTGCTTGTTCTGTTTGGCCATTGGTTTGAGGATGATAAGTAGTAGAGAGGTGAACATTGTAGAGAGTTCCCACTCTCTATGTTTGTAGCTTGGCTTTTGTAGAATTTCTAGGTCTTCTGTCACTCTCCTGTTCATCCATGCTCAAGACAAGTCTGTCTGTGGTAAGTCCATATCTTTTATTCATTGCATCCATGTATCTGTTTCATGTCCATCAACTGGACTTGTCTTCCGCTTCACTATCTTACTTCTGGACATCCTCATATAATACTTGTTACATTCTTTTCAAATGTTCTTTGTCTTTCCATTTCATTTCACCTTTGTTTTGAATCATTGTGATCTGTATCCATCATTGGTAGAGTCCAGATTCCATCTGGACTATAAATTTTGTACTTAGATAATAATAAAGAAAACCTTCCTTTGTTTGAATGTTCACTATCAGTCAAGTGCAAGTGAGTGCCGTCTCGCATTTCCTCTTACTATTCATCTATTTCTCCTCTGCTTTGTCTTTTCTCCATCTGTCTTTCGATTCTGGTCTGCTCAACCAGCTCGACACTGTCTGAACTGTCTGGAAACGATCTTACTCATCGCCGGACTACCTTGCCCAACCTTTCACTCATCATCAACCCCTATCTGGAGCATTTAGGTCCATCCCCAAGTCATCATCCTTTCTCCCTGAACCCCAGAGGATGACACCCACTTCCTTCACCACCCATGCACCCAACTCACTCATCTTCTCTTCAATGTCATAGTGTAGTAGGTGAGCTAGTTCTCTGGTGAAGGCAGAGGCAAACTGTGGTCCACAATCTGAGATGATAGATTCATGTAGACTGAACCATTTGAAGATGTTGTTATAAAAAAGAAGAGCTATGCCTGCTGCATCAATGGTTTTTTGACAGGGCATGAGAATTACCCCCTTTGAAAGGCTGTGGTCAACCACAACCAAAAGAGAATCAAAACCAGAGGAAATGGGAAGATTGGTGATCAAGTCCATGGAGAGCTGGCAGAAGGGGAGAGAGGTGGAAGAAAGGATGGGAGAGAGGGGAGGAGACATGGGGTGGGTGTTAACCTTGGATTGTTGACAAAGGGTGCAACCAGCAATGAAGTTGTGAACAAAAGTGGCCAGACCAGGCCACCAGAAGTCATATTCAAGGAAAGCTTTAGTGTGAAAGAAACCCATGTGGCCAGTGGTGGGAGATTTGTGAAGGGAGTGTAAGAGGGATGTGTGGGAGGCAGGGGGAATGTAAAGGTGGTGGTGGAAGTACAAGTGTCCATTGTTGAAAGACCAATCAGCAAGAGAAGAACAAGCAAAGAGGGGTGAACCATCCTGTATGGAGTGGAGTGCATGGAGAACAAGAGGATCTGAAGAAGAAGATTGTTGAACACTGTCAGCAAGGGTGAGGTCAAGGGCAGAAATAATGATGAGGTCAGGTAGGATGGAAGAAACATTATCGAGAGAGGTATCCACTCCAACATTGTGAGAGAGTGCATCTGCAGGGGCCATGCGAGAGCCAGGGGTGACTTGCCAAACAATGTCAAAATCCTACAAGAGGAGAGACCAATGAGCTTGCCAATGAGATAATTTATGGAGATCCTTGAGGTATAAGAGGTTTTTATGATTTGTGATGATGGTGACCAGATGCATGGTTCCCTGGAGGTATTGTTTCAATTCCTGCAGTGCAAGAATGACAGCAAGGAGTTTGTGATCATAGATATCATAGTTTCATTCAGCTGGGCTGAAGGTTTGGGAGAAGTGCAGGGATGAGGGTCACCATTGGAGTCATTTTGAAGGAGGACTGTACCAGCAGCAAATAGGGATGTGTTGGACATGATGGAAAAGGGTTGAGAAACATTGGGAAAGGTGAGGACTGGCAAAGAGGAGAAGCAAGACTTCAAGTCGTTGAAAGCACACTGTTGAAGGGGGGTCCAAAGCCAAGGTTCATCTTTGTGGGTGAGGAGAGTAAGGGGAGCAATGAGGGTAGAGAAACCAGGGATAAATTTATGATAGAAGTTGGCAAAACCAAGGAATGACTGAATGCCTTTAACAGATGTGGGGGGTTTCCAATCAGTGATAGCAGTAAGGTTTGTCAGATCCATGTGTATATGTCCTTGACCGATGATGAGACCAAGATATTCCATCTGGGGGGTATCAAATGAACATTTAGAGAGTTTGAGCAAGAGGTTATGATCACATAGTCACTGGAGAACCTGTTTGGTACAAGAGTGGTGAAGTTCTACAGTATGTCATCCATGTAGATTTTTAGCCAACATTCTGTGATCATGTCAGTGAAGATATGATTCATGAATGCTTGGAAAGTAGGGGGGGTGTTATTGAATCCAAAGAACATGACAGTGGGTTCAAAAAGACCAAGTGGGGTGATGAAGGTGGCTTTCCAATGATCCTCTTCTCATAAGTGGATATTATTGTATCCCCAATGAATGTCAAATTTCATAAAGAGGGTTGAGTCTTTCATGTCATCAATGAGCTCCGAGATGAGAGGTAGGGGGTATGCATTGCAAATGGTGTGAGAGTTAAGATAGTGATAGTCTTGACAGGGATGAAGGGTACCATCCTTCTTTGGTACAAAGAAAAATGGAGAGGCTTGTGGTGATTTCGATGGAATGATATGACCTGTCTTTAGGTTTTCATTGATGAACATATGGTAGGCCTCTTTTTCAGCTGGATTGAGGGGGTAGACTTTGGCAATCTTTGGAACAAAGGATGGTTTAAGGTCGATGGTGTGATCAAAAGGACAATGAGGGGGTAAAGTACTGAACATCTTTTCCAAGAAGATGTCAGAGAAGTCAATACACCAAGAGGAAACTTCCACAAGCTTTGGGTGTTCCTGTTGTGCTAATTGGGTGGATAACATGATTTTACCGAGATGTTGTGGATAGGTCTTATCAATATCCTGCTTCTAAGGCAGATTCTCACTAAGAGGTACAACAGCATCCTGGAGAGTGAGGGTATTGGCTGACCAATTGATGACAGGGTTTCATTTCTTTAGCCAAGTCATTCCAAGAATGATGCAAGAGGAACCTAGTGATGTGACTAAAAAGGTAATTTTGTCCAAAAGTTGAGGAAAAATGATGTTAGCAGAGATGGAGTAGTGGATGGTGCCTTGGTGATTTGGGGTCCCATCTATGTTGTATGCAGTGAGTTTTTGGGGGAGTCATCAGATGGCAGAACAAAGTTTTAATACAAGGGAGATGTCAATGAAGTTGTTGGTTGCTCCACAGTTGATGAGAGCAGTGGTGGTAATGGTTTGCAATCCTGCTTGTAGACAAACTGGGAGATGCATAGTTCGTTCATTTGATAGGCCTACAATTACAGCAGAGATATCTAGGAAAGGAGATGTTACTACATCTTCCCTTATTGAAAACCTGAAGTAGAATTATCCTTAGCTTCATCGAAACAAAGCTTCAGAGTTTGGAGGATCTCCCCTTCATCTTTTCCAGAGGTTCTAAGTTTAGAGATGTAGGATTCCAAAGTGGAAGGTTGTTTGGCTGGTGAAGGAGGAGGGGGAGTACTGGAAGAGGTTTTTGTGGTTTGGATATGTTGTCTGCATTAGCAAACTGACCTTTGAATTGACAGAGATCCACAGAGCCACACAGACATTACAGGAAGGTACCTAGTAATAAAGACCTGTATAGAGAAGTAAGGGTTACTCAACTCAACATTTTCAGTCATGACTTAGGCTGAAATTTTTACAGGTCAATCTTTAGATATATACTGGCTTCTGTGCAAATTTCTGGGATTATACTTATAAAGCTGGTTGCACAATGCACATGGACAATTTGAGTCAAAAAGGCTATTTTGCTGATGTGGGGGGGTTGGTGGTGCATGAAGTGGATGTGAAAGTCTTGCATTGTTGTGCATTGTGTCCTTTCTGATGGCAGCAAAGGCAAAGTCCTTCACAAAAACAGCGAGAGCATTTGGCAGGGGTGAGTTTTGATACATGTATGGCATCAACATCCATGGCATTGGGATTGGAGGAGGTGGTAGCTGAGGTGCAAGGGAATAAGGAGGGGGTTCTACATATGTCCATGATGAAAAGCAGCAATGTGAGCTTTCTGAGCATGAAAAGTCTTGGCTTTTTCGATCCATTCCTTGATGGTGGTGGGGACAGTGGTCATTGAGAGGATCATGATCAAAAGCTGCTGATTGAGTCCAAGAGAGAATTGATTGATCAATGTGGTGTCATCTGTGATGGCTACCTTAGCTGTGAGGTTCTGGAAATTGATGATGTACTTCTGAAATCTGTCATCCATCTCTCCATTGGATTCTTGAGTGGACTTTTGTACAAGTTTGGATAACCCCAGGCAAGCAGTGGCTTTGGTGTTGAAGGGATAAAAGGTAGATTTGAAGTTGGAGACAAACTGGTCAAAGGTTTTATCAGTAGAGGGGATGGTTTTGTCTGCCATGTGGTCATACCACATTTGGAGAAGGAAATGCCTTGTCCTTTACTCATTTTGTTCAGGGTGGTCATGACCTTTGCTTCATTAGATGTATATAGTGTCTGGTTGATCTCAAAGTAGGCCTTTATGGCCTTGATCCATCAGACAGTGTCCAAGGGGTTGCCTGAAAAATCAGCTGGGAGTGCTGCTTTAAGTTCAGTCATGGTGGGTAGGGTGGTTGGTATAAGGGATGGGATGATGGTGGTTGGGAGCAAAGGGGTTGAGATGAGGGGGATCTGAGGAAAAACTGGGCTAAGTGCAATAGGGGATGCTGGGGGAGTATGAGAGACTTGGGGACTGGGCTGTGGGGTGGGGGCTATGGCTATGGAAAGAGACAATGAAGGTGCTGGGGCAGTGGTGCAAAATAGGGAGTTTATAGGATTGGGGAGGTTTCGTCTGCCAAGGCAATGATGATGTAGGTCTAGGATTGAGGGGGTAGGCTCCTTGTCAGAGAAGTCTTCTGCTGGGGCTCTGATGCTGCAAATGGTGTACTGGGGTGGGTCCTACTCCATAATAGGAGGAACAGAGGAGATTCTCAATCTTTTGTTATGCAGAGCATACCTTTATGTAGACCGAAACCTGGTGGAAGAACTACCAATGAGCAGGACACTTACAAAGAGGTACAATTCAGCTCAAAGGTAATGAAGGAATGAAGACTATATGCCTAGAAGGCAGATGAAGACCTATATGCCAGAAAGGTGGACTGAGGGACTGAGGGAACTGAGGGCAGAGTGATTCAAAAGCATGCTAGATTGTGTAGATCGAGAATAGAGTACAGGTAGGTCAACTACTAGACTATTACAGTACCTGACAATGCATAAGCATAGAATGTCATAGAATGGTATGGAACAAAGAGACATGTCATCAACAAGTAAGCAAGATGAATAAGAAACAAGGATGCATCACCATTTAGTAAGTAAGCATGACTAAAAAGGTGTGCAAGAGCACTCTAATGAAAGAGAAGTGGAATGAAATGAAGAGAATGGACAAACGGAGGAATGATTGTAACACCATCATCCACCACATCTGTCACATCCCATGTCCTTCCCACTCCTCCACACTCTATCCACCCTTCTCTGCACCTTCTATCCACCTCCTCCACCCTCTGCCTCTATCCCACACTCCCCCCTCTGATGTCCACTACCTGTTGTCTGCCCTCAGACGACAACTCCACTCTTCCCTGACTTGTCTGTCACCCCTGACAGGTCCCTGCATCCATCCCTGTATGTAGTTCCCCATTCCACTCTAGACCCTCTCTAACTCTGTAGTAACATTCCACATTCCCTGTAGTAGTAGTCTATCCTCCCTTACTTATGTACTCCATACTCCATCCTCCACCAACCCTTAGTACAGCCTCTGCTTCTCTGTACTTAATCCATTTTTACTGAGGACTTACTCCTCAGTTTGTAAATCATCTAAGTTACTTCCTGTCTCTATTCCTCATCCTCTTGCTCTCTCTCTGCCTCAGTAGCATCCACTATTGTTGAATCTCCACCCAACTCCATCCTCTGAAATCCAAGGACATGGACAGTGCAAGGGTGCAGGTGACCCCTGAAGCCAATGTCCTCTCTATATGTCTATGTCTCTGCCTCCAACCTCCAACCCCCACCCCACCTACATCCACTTTGCTCCAACCTCCAGAGACATGGAAGAACCAGACTTGACAACATCCTTTAATACCTCCAAAACATCAGAGCTACCATCTCTGCCAAGAAGTTCATCCTTGCTGTGCCCAATGCTACCTTCATGGAGCACAAGTGCACCTTTAAGGGTTGCATCCCACACAATGTGAAGATCCAAAAGATCCATGACTGGTCCAAGTGCCAGAGTCTCACAGAGGTCCACAGTTTCTTAGGTTTGTGCAGAGTTGTTCATATTTTTATTCATAATTTCACTTCTATTGCTTGTCCACTCATGGGCCTCACCTAGAAAGTGTTATGGTTTTCTTCCTTTCCATCATAGTACTCCTTTTTCTCTTGTCTTCAATCACAAGCATGCTATGCATTCCTTCCTTTCTTTATCATTCATGCTTACCCAATGCTTACACGTCCTTTTGTCTTTGTTATTCTTTCTTACTTGATGCTGACGCATCTTTTGTTCTACTTAGTTCTATGACCTACACTTATGCATATTCTTGTATATAAACCTTGTAGCTCTGGGCTTTGTACTTCATTCTTGATCTGCACAATTCAGCGTACTCTTGAGTCTCCTCAATCTCTCAGTCCCCTCAGTCTTAGTCTCTCTAGTCTGGTCCTAGACCATATAGCTCTAGTCCCTAAGCCTTTGTGTCCCTCAAGCTGAGTCATACCTCTTTGTGAGTGTCCTGCTCATCAGACTTTCTCTTAGTCTCTAGTTTTGATCACTCAAGGTATGCCCTGCATAACAAAAGATCAAAAATCTCCCCTGTCCCTCCTATTACAGAGTAGGACCACCCCCAGACCACCATATGTAGCATCTGAGCTCCAGAACCCTCCTCTGACAAGGAGTCCTTTGTCCCACCCGCTGGTCAGTACCATTATCATTGAACCTTTGAACAACTTGCTGGCAGAAACACCCCCACAATAGTCTCCCCCTTTTGTGTCACTCCTCAGCCCCCTTCATCAGCACTACCAGAAACTTCAGCTACACAACCAACTATCTCTTACCCCAGTACCCCTAGCACTCCCCTTGCCTCAGCACCTTCATCCCCAGTACTCCCCCTCCTCACTATAGTACCATCATTCTCAGCAACCATCATGACTGAACTCAAAGCTGCCCTCCCCACAGACTTTTCTGGCAGTCCAGATGATGCTGTCCATTGGATCAAGGCCATGAAGGCCTACTTCGAAATCAACAAGACCCTCTACTCCTCTGACAACAGTAAGATCATGACCACTCTGAACAAGATGAGTAAGGGATGAGGAGTCTCTTTCTTGGAAATGTGGTATGATCTCATGGTCAACACTGCAATCCCCATCACCAACAAAACCTTCAATAAATTTGTTGCAAACTTTGAATCCACCTTCTATCCCTTTGACACCAAAGCTACTGCCTGCCTCAAACTTTCCAAGCTTGTCCAGAGGTCATCCAAGGGAAAAGATGGTGAGAATGATGATGGCTTCCAAAAGTACATCACCAACTTCCAAAATCTCACTGCCAAAGTGGGAATCACCAACAAAACCACTCTCATCAACCAGTTCTCCCTGGGACTTGACCAACAACTCACTATCATGATCCTCTCCATGTCTACCATCCCTGCTACCATCAAGGAGTGGCTTGACAAGGCAAAAACCTTCCATGCCCAGAAAGCTTGCATTGCTGCACTTCAACAAGGTCATCGGACTTCCTCCTCCTTCGCTCGACCCACCACCACCTCCTCTGCTGACCCAAATGTGATGGATGTCAATGCCATTCGCATCACTAAGCTCACCCTGGGGGAATGCACTTGCTGTTTCCAAGAAGGTCTCTGCTTACATTGCTGCCAGAAAGGGCATAACATCCAACAGTGTAAAACCTTTACCTTGAATTCCCCTTGTACCACCACTTCCCCTAGACAATGCATTCAAGCAACAGAAACTGCCATCATGTCCACTGCTTCCCCAGCTCCACCCACCAAACAACCCTCTGCCTTTGGCACCTACATAGCCAAACTCTGTACTGAGGGAAAGGACAAAGGAGAAATCCTTCAAACCCTCAAACTATGCTTTGAGGAAGCTAAGGATGATTCCTCTTTGGGTTTTCATTGAGGAAAGAAGTAGTAACATCTCCTTCCCTAGACATCTTAGCTGTAATTGTAGGCCTCTCCCATGAACATACTATGCACCTCCCTGTTCACCTCTCAGCTGGAGCGCAAACCATTACCACCACTGCCCTGATAGACAGCAGGGCAACAAATAACTTTATTGACATCTTGCTCGTTCCCAAATTATGATCCTTCATTCGTAAACTTCCCCAGCCATTCATTGCATACAATGTCAATGGGACAAAGAATCAACAAGGAACTATCACACATGCCATCACCACTGATGTACTCTTTCCTGATCTAAATGACAAGGTCACCTTTCTCATAACCTCTCTAGGTTCACCACACATCATCCTGGGGATGACATGGCTAAAGAAACACAATCCCATCATTGATTGGTTGACCAACTCTTTTGTTTTCCAGGACACTGTGGTACCTCTTCATGAGAGTCTGCCCTGGAAAGAGACCATAGACAACCCATTTCCTCAATGCCTTGGTAAAATCACCTTGTCCACCTAGCTTGCACAACAAGAAAAACCCAAAGACACAACCATCCCTTCATGGTGCACTGACTTTGCTGATGTCTTCTCTGAAAGGATGTTCAGCACACTCCCTCCTCACTGATCATTCAACCACACCATCAAACTAAAATCCTCCTTTGTACCAAAAATTGCCAAGGTCTACCCACTCAACCCAGCTAAAAAGGAAGCTTGTTGCACATCCATCGAAGAAAGCCTTGCTACAGGACGTATTATCCCATCAAAATCTCCACAGGCATCTCCCTTCTTCTTTGTACCAAAGAAAGATGGCACCCTTTGTTCCTGTTAGGATTACCAGTATCTCAACTCTCACACCATTCATAATGCATACCCTCTCCCCCTCATCTTGGAGCTCATTGACAATATAAAAGACTCAACCCTGTTCACTAAGTTTGATGTCTGATGGGGATATAACAACATATGTCTTCGCAAGGAGGATCAATGGAAAGCTGCCTTCATCACCCCCCTTGGTCTCTTCAAACCCACTGTTATGTTCTTTGGTTTTAACAACACTCCCCCTACTTTCCAGGCCTTCATGAACCATATCTTTGCTGACATGATCACTGAATGATGGCTAAAGATTTATATAGACAACATCAGCATTCATACCCAGAATGACATTGAACTCCATCACTCTTGTACTTGCAGGGTTCTTCAATGTCTCTGTGAACATAACCTCTCCCTCAAATTGTCCAAATGCTCCTTTGATTCTCCTCAGATGGAATACCTTGGTCTCATTATTGGCCAAGGTCATATTCAGATGGATCCTGCCAAACTTTCTGCCATTGCAGACTGGAAACCCCCCACCTTGGTCAAAGATATCTGCTCATTTCTTGGCTTTGCTAACTTCTATCAAAAGCTTATTCCTGGATTTTCTCACCTTGTTGCCCCTCTCACCCTCCTCACCTGGAAGTGTACCTTGGCTTTGGACCCCATTCCAGGACTGAGCTTTTACCTCCTTGAAGACCTGTTTTTCTTTCTCTCCTGTTTTCACTTTCCTGAAGTGTTAAAGTCCTTCTCTATCATGTCCAATGCCTCCCTCCTTGCTGCTGGTGCTGTTCTCCTCCAGGAGGATACAAACAATGACTCACATCCCTGCACCTACTTCTCCCAAACATTCAGCCCAGCAGAATGTAATTACAACATCTACAATCATGAACTCCTAGCAGTCATCCTTGCTCTATAGGAATGGCATCAGTATCTCCAAGGGACCCCTTACCCAGTCACTGTTATCACTGACCACAAAAACCTTTCTTACCTGAAAGACCTTTGCAAGCTCTCCCATTGTCAAGCTCATTGGTCCCTCCTTCTTCAGGACTTCAATATCATCTGGAAGGTTACTCCTGGCACTCACATGGCTCCTGCTGATGCCCTCTCTCACAATGTGGATGTTGATACCTCTTCTGACAATGTCTCCACCATAGTCCCCAACCCCCTTGTCATCTCCACCCTTGACCTTACTTTAGCTCACAATATTTGTCTCTCCTCCTCCTCCGATCCTCTTGTTCTTCATGCCCTCCAATCCCTTCAGGCCAGCTCCCCTCTTTTCCCTCATTCCTCTCTCACTGACTGATCCTTTGACAATGGCCATCTTTATTTCCATCACTGTCTCTATATTCCCCCATCCTCTCACTTCTCCCTTCTCTGTGCCCTCCATAAATCTCCCACCACTGGCCACATGGGTTGCTTCCATACTAAAGTTCTCCTTGAACATGACTTCTGATGGCTGGGCATGTCAGCTTTTGTCTGGAACTTTGTTTCTGGCTGTACCTTTTGCCAGCAATCCAAGGTTAACACTCACCCCACCATCCCTCCGCTCACTCCCATTCCCTCCTCTACATCCCTTCCTTTTCACCAACTCTCCATGGACTTAATCACAGACCTTCCATCCTTCTCCAGCTTTGATTCTCTTTTGATCATGGTGGACCATGGCCTTTTGAAGGGGGTAATTCTCATGCCTTGCAAGCAAACCATTGATGCCACTGGAGTAGCCCTTCTTTTTTACAATAATGTGTTTAAACACTTCAGTTTACATGACTCTATCATCTCTGACCATGGACCCCAATTTGCCTCTGCCTTTGCTTGGGAGCTAGCCCACCTACTACACTATGACATCCACCTCTCCACTGCCTACCAC
>JBBPMP010000789.1:0-12900 GCA_038090395.1 Boletales sp. KT-2023a
GAATAGCACGACTGCAAAGGTATGAAACCAAAGCATCTCCCCCTTCCCATGTGAGATGGTCAACGTCCTCTTCCGAAGGAGAGGGGGATGGGGGGAGTCCACCAGGGACAGTTGGTGAATCCGTTGCGGTATCCGGAGCGTGTGAGGGTCCCGGAGTTGGTTTTGTGAGTTCACGCCAGCATGAGCGGTCTTCCACATCGCGTAGTTGCTCAAGCAGATTGTGCCACTCTCCGTAAATGTTGCCAGGGCGTAGAGGTACTCGGCGGACCCGTTCAGATCACCGGAGAGGCGGGGGTCCAATCGGAGGTGTGCGATGGGAGGGCGGAGTCACAGGAGTAGGTGCCGGAGCCGGTGAAGGCGTACGGGCTTGTACCGGGGACGGTGTGCACGAAGGTTCGGACTCGTCAGATGATGAGTCGGACGATTCGGATTGTGAAGACAAACTTCCTTGAGGAGCAGACAAGGCCGCATCTGACTCATCGGAAGATGAAGAAGAGTTCCGTTGAGGAGCGGATTGAACCGCATCAGACTCGTCGCATTTGTCGGATTTGTCGGGTGACGAAGAAGGGGAAATCCGTTGAGGAGCAGAATTAACCACATCAGACTTGTCGGAAGAAGAAGAGGGTGTCCGTTGAGGAGCAGATTGAACTGCATCAGACTCGTCAGACTCGTCAGATGACGAAGGAGAAAGACTCCGTTGAGGAGCGGAATTAACCGCATCGGACTCGTCAGAATCAGAAGAAGAAGAGTTGGAGGACGAATCCTCCTCATCGTGTTTGTGAGATGGTACACAGGGACCATTGTGCGGACGGTGGGGGGCGGAATGAGGGCATCGAGGAAACAAGTCCTCGTCGAAAATCGCATGTGCGGCAGTCACGACGGAATTGTCGGGCCGCATAAACACAAAGTTTATTTCACTACCGGGTGCAACTCCTAAGTAGATCATTAACTGCGATTTCGGTTGCAGTTTGCCATTACGGCGTTCCACCGGTATGTGTACGTACGCACCGCATCCGAAGACGCGGAGATGAGAAATTGAAGGTTTCTCCCCCTTAAGTAATGTATAGGGGGTTTCCCATCGGAGTTGGACTTGAGGAGTCCTGTTGTAAATGTGGGTCGCATGAAGCAGAGCCCATTCCCAGTAAGAGGGAGGTAGGCAAGCGTGTAACCGCATAGCCTGTGCCTTGTCCATTAGGGTACGGATTAGGTGTTCCGCACGCCCATTTTGCTGGTGAGCGTAGGGGGCGGATTGTTGGATATTTACTCCGTTGTCACGGAGGAACTCGCGGAATGCGCCGGAGGTGTATTCTCCGCCAGCGTCAGAGCGCCAGTGTTTTACCACGGTGTTGTGCTGGGTCCAGACGAGAGCGAACCATTGCTTGGTCGCGCAGAGCGTTTGGTCCTTAGACCGGATCAAGGTGACCCATGAAAAGGAGGTATAGTCATCATAAAAGACAACAGCATACTTGTATTTGGAGTACGACGGTACCTCAAATGATTTTAAGTCCGAATGGACAACCTCAAAGGGAGCGGTCGCCCGCATCTCGCTATGAGGGAAATGACGATTCGGCTGTTTGCCGAGCTGACATCCGTGACAGATACCAGATTTGGTAGGGACTTTCACGTCAGGAAAATCCTTCAGGTGCTTTTTAGCGTGCCTGATGACATCAGGGGCAGAATGTCCGAGACGTCGGTGGATCAATTCATAATCAATCCAGGAGGTAAGTGATGTCATGCCGGAAGGCACATCATTGGGGTGAATGGGTTTAGCGCGGAGCCAAAACATAGTGCCATGACCGTGGTTGTGGAATTCCAGGAATGGGCCTTGGAAGCACTGATCCCAGATGGTGATCCATCCGGGCCGGGCGCGGAGCGTGAGGCATGAGGATTGTAGTAAAGTACCCATCGATATGAGCCGGACTCCGCATGTAGGCATGTGGAGAACCGGAGAAAGGCGGGCATAATGGTCCTTATACTTGATTAGGACTGTTCCTTGGCCCAGAATGGCTGATTTGCTGTTGGCTGTTGAGGCATACTGTGGTACAGCGAATTGCTGATATTCGATGAAATCCGTTTTGTCTGGCGAAAAATGCGTGGACGCTCCGGAGTCGAGTAACCACATGTCCGGAGGTATTCCATGGTCGTGTGCTTTTTCCTTTCCTTTGCCGGTCGGACTCTTACATGAATCGCATAAAGCGAAGTCGGGAGTAGCAGATGTATTGGAACTATCTACTACATAAACATAGCTTAGATGTTTTACCTGAGGCAGAGTGATCCGCGCATCAGAACCCGATGTAGAGCGAGTGGTGAATGGTATGCACGTGGCAGAGCGGAGGTGGAGATCCTCCATGTACTTGTCGACAGCATCATTGCCCAAGTCGACCAATTCCTCATCAACCTCCATGATGCTGGTGGAGGCAGAGAGTTTTAGGTCCGGAGTCTGCTTTGGAAGCGGGGTAGACCGGAGGTCAAAGAGCGAGGGCTGTTGTCTAGAGTGCCGTGTTGCAACCGGTTCAAGGTTGTGGACTGTGTTAGAAGTCTTAGAGACCCCCAGTCGGCGGATGAGAGAGTTTGCCCTTTGCGAAGCAGGGAAGGCGGGCGGACCAAAATAGGTGGCGCCGGAAGAGAGGACAGACGTCCGCGGATCAGGGACGGGAGAATGTTGGGAGAACAGAAGTTCCCCCTCCTGCCGTATGACAGCGGTATCCTGGAGCTTGTGGTTTAAGCCGGTAAGCTTCGGCGTGTCCATGTGAATGGAAGTCATAGTGTGGGAGCGGACCTGAGGAATAGGCGTCAGCATGTGAACTTTCCGGATACACGGATAGGAGCGGCTTAATGCCGCATCGCTGGACGTCCAGAGCCTCTGGACCTGGAGTGACATAGTCTCCCCCTGCCCTCAGCACTGCGAGCGTTTACAAGGAGCGGAAATCAATCCACATCACTTGTGTCCGGTGGAACAAGCCGCACAGGACAGCTCAGACTGATCTCTGGGAGCGGAAATTAATCCGCATCGCACAGAGTCAAGTGAGAATGGTCATACGAGACCACTTGAGTCCAAATCTCTGGGAGCGGAAACGAGTCTGCGTCGCGCAGAGTCAGGTAGTTGTCTGGAGCAGGTAGGGCGGGATGAACCGCGCGCTTTAACCCACTCGGGGCTCATAACCTGTTGCGAGTGCGCGCATTTAGTAATGCGGAAAGACTCCGGACTAACCTTAGCAGTTAGGACTCTTAATGTCACACTTGGTGGTATGAGTTTTAGTCTCTTATTAGCAAAGTCCGGATCGGACCGGACTTAAGTACCGGAGGACCAGAGTCCGGAGTACCGGAGTACATGTGAACTACTAACTACACTACATATATTCGTGTACTCGTTCAACAGGCATAAGCGATGTCCGGACAGGTGCCAATCATTAGATACAGCAGCGATCCAATCACGGTTTGAAAACACGTCCGTAATTCATGTTGGACCGGAGTTTCGCTCTTCACTGGGTAATAGCCCTGTGGAAGTGGGGTAGGTGTGGATTTGGTATTGGACATGCCGCATCATTCTAGCACCTTGTCGAGGTAGTCCTTTTGGTCGATTTTGATGGTCCGACCTTCTTGATGGATGTTCATGCAGAGAAATTCGCAGACTTCTCTGAGATCGCGACAATCCCATTTCTTCATGAAAGCGGACTTAACCTTGTCTACTAGGTTTTTGTTTGGTCTGCAGAAGAGGGCGTCGTCTATGTAGACAATCGTGAGTACTATGTCGTTTCCTCTGTGATATATAAAAAGTCTGGTGTCCATTTTTAGACATTGGAAGCCAAGGTCTCCCATGGACTTATCAAGCGCTTTCCACCAGGCTAGGCTGGCTTGCTTGAGTCCGTAAAGTTCACGCAATAGGCGGAGGACTTTGCCTTTGTGTTCAGGTGGCATAAACCCTTCAGGAAACTCCATATAAATTTCCTCGTCCAGTTTACCATATAGGTACGTGGAGCAGACATCGAGACCAGAGATATACCAGTTTTCCAGTGTGGCTAATGCAAACATGCAGCAGACTGTCTCGAATTGTACAACTGGGGAGAAGACTTGGTCAAAGTCTAAGCCTTCCACCTGTGAGAAATCTTTGGCGACTAGGTGGGCTCTTTTATGACCGTCCGATTTAACATCAAAGATCCAATGGTTTTTAATCACCTTGTGGTGTTGTGGGTGCAGACATATTTTATAGATGTTCCGGTCTTTGAGCATTTGTAATTGGTCTTCACAGGCACGAAGCCATTCCTTCCACTCCTGCTCAGGGAGCTTCTGGATATCACGGAATGTCCATTCCCACAAGTTCGGAGCTGTGCCAAAGGCGGAGTCATGCGGGATAGCACGACTGCAAAGGTATGAAACTAAAGCATCTCCCCCTTCCCATGTGAGACGGTCAACATCCTCTTCCGAAGGAGAGGGGGATGGGGGGAGTCCACCAGGGACAGTTGGTGAATCCATTGCGGTATCCAAAGCATGCGAGGGTCCCGGAGTAGGGTTTGTGAGTTCGCGCCAGCGTGAGCAGTCTTCCACATTGCGTATTTGTTCAAGCAGATTGCGCCACTCACCGTAGATGTTGCCAGGGCATAAGGGTGCCTGGCAGACCCGTTCGGATCACCTAACAGGCAGGGGTCCAATTGGAGGTGGGTGATGGGAGGGCGGAGTCACAGGAGTAGGTGCCAGAGCCGGTGAAGGCATATGGGCTTGTATTGGGGACGGTGTGTGCGAGGGTTCAGACTCGTCAGATGATGAGTTAGATGATTCGGAAGGTGAAGAAGAACTTCCTTGAGGAGTGGACAATGCTGCATCGGACTCTTCAGAAGAAGGGGAAATCCATCGAGGAGTGGAATTAACCACATCAGACTCATCAGACTTGTCAGATGACGAAGGAGAAAGACTCCATTGAGGAGCGGAATTAACCGCATCGGACTTGTCAGAATCAGAAGAAGTAGAGTCGGAGGACGAAGCCTCCTCATCGTGTTTGTGAGATGGTACATGGGGACCATTGTGTGGACGATGGGGGGTGGAGTGAGGACATCGAGGAAACAAGTCCTTATCAAAGATCGCATGTGCAGTGGTTATGACAGAGTTGTCAGGCCGCATAAACACAAAGTTTATTTCACTACTGGGTGCAACCCCTAAGTAGATCATTAACTGTGATAAATTTTGGTTGCAGTTTGCCATTACGGTGTTCCACCGGTATGTGTACGTACACACCGCATCCGAAGACATGGAGATGAGAAATTGAAGGTCTCCCCCTTAAGTAATGTATAGGGGGTTTCCCATCGGAGGCGGACTTGAGGAGTCCTATTGTAAATGTGGGTTGCATGAAGCAGAGCCCATTCCCAGTAAGAGGGAGGTAGGCAAGTGTTACGGTCGTCTACCTATGCATCTCTTTTCCTTCACTTCCCTTTTCGATAGAGTGCATGCACACACCTTTTGTCATCCTTTCTTACTAAAATGGTGACGTGTCTCTTTCTTACCTCATCTTGATTACTCTTCTATGATGCATCCTTTTTCTTCATTATTCCATGACATTCTATGCTTACGCATCGCCTGGTATATAGTCTAGTAGTTGACCTACTTGTTCTGTATTCTCGATCTGCACAATTCAGTGTATTCTCTTGAGTCACCCTCAGTCTCTTAGTCTCCTCAGTCCCTTAGTCTGTCTTCTCGACGTATAGTCTTCATCCCTCATCGCCTTCAAGCTGAGTAGTACCTCTTCATGAGCGTCCTGCTCGTTGGCATCCCTTCGACTTGGTCTTGGTCTATCTAGGGTATGCTCCACATAACAAAAGATCGAGAATCACCCTTTGTCCCTCCTATTACGGAGTAGGACCCACCCCAGTACATCATTCATTGCTACAGTGCCCCAGCAGACGACTCCTCCAATGAGGAGCCTACTATCCCAGAGCCAACCCTTTCCACTCTTGACCTACATCATCATCAAAGACTCGCTGGACGAAATCGCCCCAGCCCAGTAAACTCCCCATTTCGTACCACTACCTCAGCACCTTCATCGTCTCTTCCCATAGTCACTGTCCCCACCTCATTGCCCAGCTCCCACGTCTCTAGCACCCTCCCAGTGTCCCCCATTAAACTTAGCCCAGTTCTTCCCCAGATCTCTCTTGCACCAACCCCTTCACTCCCATCCACCTTCGTCCCACCTAGTACACCAATCACTCCATCCATCATAACCGAACTCAAAGCTGCCCTCCCCGCAGACTTCTCTGGTGATCCAGCCAACACTGTTCGATGGATCAAGGCTATGAAAGCCTACTTCGAAATCAACAAAGCCCTCTACTCCTCCTCCGACAGCAAAATCATGACTATGTTGAACAAAATGAGCAAGGGATGAGGAGTCTCCTTCTCCAAAATGTGGTATGATCACATGGCCAACTCTACCATCGTCCAGTCCGAGAAAACCTTCATCAAATTTGTCAAAAACTTCAAATCCACGTTCTACCCCTTCAATACCAAAGCCACCGCCTGTCTCGAGCTCTCCAAACTCGTACAGAAGTCGTCCAAAGGAAAGGACGGCGAACACAATGACGGATTCCAAAAGTATATCACCAACTTCCAGAACCTCGCTGCCAGAGCAGGTATCACTGACGAACTCACCCTCGTTGACCAGTTCTCCCTTGGCCTCGACCAACAACTCACCATTATGATCCTCTCTATGTCCACTGTCACTTCCACTCTCAAAGAATGGCTCAACAAGGTGAAGACTTTTCATGCCCAGAAGGCCTGCATCTCGGCTCTTCGACAAGGTCATCGTACTCCCTCCTCCTTCACTCATCCCACCACCATCACAGATCCCAATGCCATGGACGTCGATGCCATATGCATCTCCAAACTCACCCCTGCTGAATGCTCTCGTTGCTTTCGAGAGGGACTCTGCCTCCACTGTTGCCAGAAGGGACACAATGCCCAACAATGCAAGACTTTCGCATCCACCCCACGTACCACCAACCCCCCCAGACAACATATTCAAACAACAGAAACTGTCTCCAACACTCCCCCTCCTCCTTCGCAGCAGCCCACTGCCCTGGAATCTTATGTCTCCAAACTCAGAACCTCCGGAAAGGACGAGGGAGAGATCCTCCAAACCCTGAAGCTTTGTTTTGACAAAGCTAAGGATGATTCCTCCTCGGGTTTTCAATGAGGGAGGATGTAGTAATGTCTTCTTCCCTAGATATCTCTGCTGTAATTGTAGGCTTGTCAAATGAACGAACCATGTGACTCCCAGTACGTCTACAAGCAGGATCACAAACCGTTACCACCACCGCCCTTGTTGATTGTGGTGCAACCAATAATTTCATCAACGTCTCCCTCGTACCAAAACTCCACTCTGCCATCCAATGACTCCCCCAGAAACTCACCACATATAATGTGGACAGAACCCCAAATCACCAAGGTACCATCCAGTACTCCATCTCTGCCAACGTCATATTTCCCCAACTATTGGATAAAATCACCTTCCTTGTCACCTCGCTCAGCTCCTCTTGCATCATTCTCGGAATGACCTGGCTGAAGAAACAAAACCCTGTCATAGATTGGTCCACCAATACCCTCACCCTCCAGGACACTGTGGTACCTCTCAATGAGCGTCCACCCTGGACTGAGGATGTTGACGAGACCTATCCCCAACATCTCAGGAAAATCACACTATCCACTCAGCTAGCACAACAGGAACGACCTAAACTCGTGGAAGTCCCTTCCTGGTGTACTGACTTCGCCGATGTCTTCTCCGAGAAGATGTTTAGTACTCTACCTCCCCATCGTCCTTTTGATCACACCATCAACCTCAAACCATCCTTCGTCCCGAAAATCGCCAAAGTCTACCCCCTCATCCCTGCTGAAAAGGAAGCCTGCCATATATTCATTGATGAAAACCAAAAAACAGGCTGAATCATTCCTTCGAAATCACCACAAGCTTCCCCTTTTTTCTTCATACCAAAGAAAGATGGTACCCTTTGTCCCTGCCAAGATTACCGATATCTCAACTCCCACACCATTCGCAATGCATAACCCCTACCCCTTATTTCTGAACTCATAGATGACATGAAAGACTCAACCCTCTTCACAAAATTCGACATTCGCTGGGGGTACAATAACATTCACTTATGAGAAGAAGATCAATGGAAAGCTGCTTTCATCACTCCCCTTGGTCTTTTCGAACCTATGGTCATGTTTTTCGGATTTAACAACACCCCCCCCACTTTCCAGGCATTCATGAATCATATCTTCGCCGACATGATCGCAGAACGTTGGTTAAAGATCTACATGGACAACATCGGCATCCACACCAAAGACAATATCGAACTCCACCACTCTCACACCAAACGAGTTCTCCAACGTCTACATGATCACAACCTCTCACTCAAGATCTCCAAATGTTCATTTGACACCCCTCAGATGGAATACCTCGGTCTCGTCATTGGCCAAGGACACATACATATGGACCCGACAAAGCTCTCTGCCATTGCTGATTGGAAACCCCCTACCTCTGTCAAGGGCATCCAATCGTTCTTGGGATTCGCTAACTTCTACCGAAAATTCATCCTGGGATTTTCCACCCTAGTCGCTCCCCTCACCCTCCTTACCCAGAAAGACGAACCTTGGCTTTGGACCCCTCTCCAACAACGCGCTTTTGATGATTTGAAATCTCATTTCTCCTCCTCGCCAGTTCTTGCTTTCCCTGACATCTCTCATTCTTTTTCCATCATGTTGGATGCCTCTCTCTTCGCTGCTGGTGCAGTACTCCTTCAGAACGACGCTAACGGAGACCCCCATCCTTGTGCCTACTTCTCCCAAACCTTCACCCCAGTGGAACGGAACTATGACATCTACAACCGAGAACTCCTTACTGTCATTCTTGCCCTCCAGGAATGGAAACAGTATCTCCAGGGAACCGCTCATCCTGTCACCATTATCACCGATCACAAGAACCTGTCATACCTCAAAGACCTCCGTAAATTGTCTCGTCGACAAGCTCGTTGGTCACTTCTTTTACAGGACTTTGACATCATCTGGCAGGTCACTCCTGGATCTCGTATGGCCCCTGCAGACGCCCTCTCTCGTAATGTCAACATTGACACTTCCCTTGACAACGTCTCTTCCATTCTCCTGGACCCCATCGTCATTGCCGCCCTTGACCTCACCCTAGCCGACAGCATTTGCCATTCTTCCTCCTCGGACCCCCTCATTCTTTGCGCACTTTGCTCCATTCAGGATGGTTCACCTCTTTTTCCCCGATCCTCTCTTTCTGATTGGTCATTCGACACTGGACACCTGTACTTCCGCAACTGTCTCTATGTCCCTCCTTCCTCTCGTTCATCCCTCTTGCGATCCCTTCATGAATCCCCTACCTCTGGTCACATGGGTTTCTTCCGCACAAAAGCTCTTCTCAAACACAACTTTTGGTGGCCTGGCTTGGCCACCTTTGTTTGTCATTTTATTGCTGGCTGTGCCCTCTGCCAACAGTCCAAGGTTAACACCCACCTCACCGCTCCTCCCCTCTCTCCCATCCCCTTTTCCATGTCTCTTCCCTTTCGCCAACTCTCTATGGATCTGATCACGGATCTCCCTGTCTCCTCCGGTTTTGATTCTCTGTTGGTCATGGTCGACCACGGCCTTTCGAAGGGGGTAATTCTCATGCCCTGTCAAAAAACCATTGACGCTGCTGGCGTAGCCCTTCTCTTCTACAACCATGTCTTCAAACAGTTCGGGCTACATGAATCCATTATCTCTCATCATGGCCCACAATTCACCTCAGCCTTCACCAGAGAACTCGCTCGCCTACTGCATTACGATGTTCGCCTCTCCACCGCGTACCACCCTCAAACCGACAGCCAAACAGAATGAGCAAACCAGGAGATTGAAACCTATCTCTGCCTCTTCTGTGGAAATGAACCACACTCTTGGTCTTCCTTCATCACCTCTGCCAAATTCCACCACAACTCCACCCCTCACTTGTCCACCAAAACATCCCCTTTCTCTCTAATGCTTGGCTATGATCCTTGTGCATACCCCCCACTCAGAAAAACCTTTATCCCAGCCCTCTCCTCTCGTCTCAATGCCCTAGAAGAATCACGAAAGGAAGCTCTAGCAGCACACGAATCCACTTGCCGGCTGATGACTCAACACTGTACCCGACAATTCTCCCCATGGAAAATTGGAGATAAAGTCTGGCTAGAAGCCACCAACCTTCATATCCCCTTCCCTTCTCAGAAGCTCGCCCCCAAATGATTGGGACCTTTTGAGATTAGTCAGGTACTATCTCCTCTCACATACCGCCTTCGTCTCCCTCCCACCTGGAAGATCCACAACGTCTTCCACGCCACCCTTCTTTCCCCCTTTCATTCCACTGAAGCATATGGCCCTTCATTTCCCACTCCACCTCCAGATGTCATTGACAGCAAAGAAGAATATGAAATTGACGGAATTCTCTCACACAAGGGCTCCCCTGGCCATTATCAGTATCTGACCGCATGGAAAGGCTATTTGGCATCCAAAAACACCTGGGAACCTGAACATAATCTTTGCCATGCACAGACCATCCTCTCAGCTTATAAAAAGACCCACTCTCTACTATAATTTCCCCATGAACGCTATCCCCATCGAAGTTGCTTACTCTCAATTATTCAATTCCAAATCTTGCGCTAGATGTTTGTTTCTCCTTCATCATCCCAAACTTTCATCTGCTCATTTCCTTGAACACAAGTGCTTTTGTTGCTTTTCAGACTGTCCTGTCCACCAATCATTCTGATTTGCCTTGGTTTCTCTCTCTTTGTCAACTTCCTTCTTTCCTTGCTTTTCGATGTCTGTCAACTCCTCTTCTCCCTCTTCATCACCACTCTTGGGACGCCTTTCCAACTCTATCTCTCTATCTTCTCCGTTGTGTTCCAGGCCTGTGCAGGCCATCTACTTACCCGCCTCTGCCATCAACACCCTCTACGCCGGCATCCTCACTGAACCTACCCTCGTCCATGCCCTCAAAAATGACCCGCTTTATGCGGAGGACTTGATCACTCAGGAACTTGTGCGCCTCTTCCTTGACGTTGCTAGAGTACAAAACTATCACTTTTTGTCCACCCCTTCTGATCTCCCTGCTGCCTTCAGTCTTCCTCTTCGTATGCATATCAATTGCCTTCCCGAGCAAGTTCTTTTAATCCTTCATCTTCATGGTTTCCATGTTTTCATTGAACGTCTGGATCCTATTTCTTTATATCCTACTTTTCGTTGTGTCTACCTTTCCCTTCCCATTGCTGATCGTGACTGTTACCTCGCCTCTATTGATTCCATCCCCACCATCACTACCTCCCAAGCCCTCATCACATCCCCGTCCCCTCCTCTGCCTATTATCACTTCACCACAACCCCTTGTGAATTGACTCTCTTCCATTGAACTCATCCCTCACCATTGTGTCAACAACCCTGCTGTCTTTTCTGATGGATTCATCGTCGACCAAGGCATGCTTGCACGTAACCGGGAATATATTCAATTCTTCCACAGTCCTAACGGCCATCGTATCCTCTCTTCGGCAGTGCAAACCCTTTCCTCCCCCATCTCTCTCACCCCCGCTTCCCCATCCACCCGCTGTTACCATTGCAATCGGCTTGGACATTATCGGGAAAACTGTACTGAGTATAAATGTCCTTTTTGTCTTACATCTGCTCCTGGTCATCTGGTCCATCTTTGCTTTCACACCCTTTGCACTGCATGCTCTTGTTGAGGTCATTCTGATTGCTTTTGTCCTACTTGCGCCTGTGCTCGTTGCGATCAAGCCGGCCACATCCTCATTGACTGCCCCTTTGAACATTATACTCCTTCGCAGGCCTTCGCGACATCTTTCCCTTCCCCACCATTGGCAGATTCTTTGTGACAGTTGAGGTCTGGGACTTCAAATGTATGGAGGGGGTAATGTTACGGTCGTCTACCTATGCATCTCTTTTCCTTCACTTCCCTTTTTGATAGAGTGCATGCACACACCTTTTGTCATCCTTTCTTACTAAAACGGTGACGCATCTCTTTCTTACCTCATCTTGATTACTTTTCTATGACGTGTCCTTTTTCTTCATTATTCCATGACATTCTATGCTTACACGTCACCTGGTATATAGTCTAGTAGTTGACCTACTTGTTCTGTATTCTCGATCTGTGCAATTCAGCGTATTCTCTTGAGTCACCCTCAGTCTCTTAGTCTCCTCAGTCCCTTAGTCTGTCTTCTTGATGTATAGTCTTCGTCCCTCATTACCTTCAAGCTGAGTAGTACCTCTTCATGAGCATCCTGCTCGTTGGCATCCCTTCAACTTGGTCTTGGTCTATCTAGGGTATGCTCCACGTAACATTATCAATCGGTCATTGGATCATTGTTGTATATCATGCTTGGAACAAGACCAGACCTTGCTTTTTCAGTAATCAAAATGTCACAGTTCTCAGCTAATCCAACTGAAGAACATCTCAAATATGCCCTATATATTGTGCGATATTTGGCTACAACCAAAGATCTATGCATAATGTACAAAGGAGACTCCAAAGGAGGTTTCCTTGCATATAGCGATACTGACTGGGCAGGAGACATTGACACATGACGGTCAACTACAGGTTATTGTATATTTCTAGCAGACGGAATAGTCTCATGGCTATCCAGACGGCAGAGGAAGATCACACTATCATCTACAGAAGCAGAATATGTTGGTATGACAGAAACTGCCAAACAACTCAATTGGATCAAGTCATTATTTGATGAACTCAAAATTGAGTTACCGCCATTCCAATTATATGTTGACAATCAAGGAGCTATATTTCTAGCATCCAATCCAGTCCAAGAAGGACATACTAAGCATATTGCAATACCCTATCATTACATTAGGGAATGCATCC
>JBBPMP010000792.1:0-12845 GCA_038090395.1 Boletales sp. KT-2023a
AGAACAAGCGGTGCGTCTTCCGATCGATCTTGGTCTTCAGCATGCAGCACAGCAGGAGATGGACGCCACCCTCGTCGCACAGCCTTCGTGCGAGTTCGGTCGCCTTATTCAGGGCTGAGTTGTACCCAGATTCGTTGAGTCGGTGCTCTTGGGGACCGACAACGTAGAATATGCGTAGGTTTCTCGGAGAAATTGTGATATCGTGGGTGGTGAAAGACATGGGGCCGCGCTTGAATTCGTCCTGGTGTGCCACGACGTTGCGTCCGAGAATGAGGTTCACGACTCCACCTGCCCCTGCCCCCGGTTCACCGCAGACAATGATGTTCGTCGTGTTTGTTTCCTGGGGGTGTCGAATGGGAAGTGGAACTTGAATACTCCGGTCTTTATGAATAATGTCCATTGAAGATGACGCCGCACGACAATACAACGAAAGAAGTGTATAAGTTGAGAATCATGCGGGATACGAGGCGGAGATGTTTCACCTTCAGGGTTTCCAGCGACATATTCTGTCGCCGACTCTCCTACCGGCGAGGTGGATGGAACAACATCAGAATCCACGTTTTTGGAAAAAGGAATGGGGATCCGCGCTTGTGACGGCCCGGGCCGGTCTCTGGGGGAGACTTCATCTACATGTACTTTCTCCAGCTCAAATTTGCCAGCGACGTCATCTTCGCATGGGCTCCAGCTAACGGGCTCATGGATCCTGACATACCGACTGAACCTGCCGGTGTCCTTGAGGTAGACAACAAGCGGGCGTTGTCTTCGAGGCGGGTCCTGCGGGGGATCGAGACTGCAACGGAGCAGCACTTCGTAGACGCCAGAAGAATTCTCGGCCCGTCTGATCGGAAGCTTGGTGCATACTGCACCACTCTTGAAAGAACAGCTTTCCCATATTGCGCGACCGAGTCCGAGGTGGCGATAAAAGTCGCCTTCAGGAATTTCGTACACGTTTAAGTACTGCAACGTGGAGTCCGCGAGAAGTCCTGTCATGCGACGCGGCGACGCGCTTAGGTCGTCCACCACCACGGGACCCCATGCGAACAGGGACTGATCCGGCGCGACCTTCATGATCATGTGCAGCAGATCCTCGAACGCCTTGTGCTTTATGCCATAAATGGCTGACATGTGGACGTCGAACAAACCGAGAAGCGAGTACGCCTTGTCTTCCTCCTTGGTCGTGATCCTGCCTGCCGCCCAGCGCATCCTTTGTGCGATGCTCACGTCGCGCGGCGCTCTCTCGGACCCTAGCACGCCAGCATCGATGCCAGTGCAGTTCGTGACGAGGCTTAGAATGGGCTGCGCGTCCCGATAGCCGAGAAACGTCCAGTGTTTGTCAAAGAACTTGAGCGTCCGGGGTGCGATCAACTCTTGCAGCGTCCATCCGCGCTGGAACCACTCGCTCGCGCTCAACTCGGAAATGTCGCCGACGTCGTGCAAGTAGGCGTAGCAGACTTCCGACACGTGGTACCAGTAGTGCATGGAGTTGATGGCTTCGGTCAGCTCCACCTGGTTGCGTTTATCGATGCAGCAGGTGTCGAGCCAGACGTAGGAGAGCCCGTCGCGAACGGCTTGTTGACAGGCAGCGAGGACCTTTGCGTAGCCCTTTCCTTTACGTTTCGCGCGAGGTACGTTGTCGACGTCTGCGAATAGGATCTCCTCCGACTCGGGACCCCACCGATGGGACACGATGGCATAAAGAGGCAGCTTGTTGTGGTCGTAAAAAAGCTCCAATTTCTTCGTCCTTGCGTTCAAGAGGCGCATGATGGTCCCTGGAAGAAGAGAAAAGGTCAAGGAGACGATCGACGATGACATCGACTGCTCACCGTCAGCAGTTTACTGCGCTGACAAAGAATCCGCTCAAGTGCCTGTTTGGCGGTAAGTAAACAGAGCATGACGAAAAAGACTGTCAGTACTTGCTTTTGACAGTGTATTCCAGAGTCGAGAGGTGAGATAGAAACCGTCTGAGAGAGGTCAAGCAAGACATGATAATAAACGCTGACACTGGTGCAATGTGGGCGCGTCGGGACTGGGCCCGGCACAGCCTCGCGATCCAAAAATATTCCCGGTAAAACGATCAAGCGAATTCATCTAACATCATCATGTTGTCGCTCGTCCGCCTGGAGGCTCGTAACCCCATATGTTACCATGGAGTCGAATTGTTTCCGGCTCACTGGGACCGTCCCGTTGGTATCAACGATCGCCCTTCGTCATATATCTGTGCTGTTTAAATTTATTGCTTTGTGTAGTTCTTCTGAGAAACGATTCCACGTTGCATTCGCGGGGTTTCTGTGACCTGAAACATCAGTGCATCACCATCCGTTGTGAGGCAGCGTTCATCGGTGCAGTTCTTTCTGAAAATGCATCATTTAGGGTATTTCGTGTCTTCAAGAGCACGTGTTTTAACAATGGACTTCTTGGAATCTGTGCATTACACACATTGCCAGATTTTATGTGGGTTGGCATATCCTCCGCAAGGTACTGAATTATGAGAGAGTGAAGTCAATCTTGGCTTTTGTAGTGTGAAGATTGACTTCACCCTCTCATCAGTCCACGACCAGTACTTTATCAAGAGCGATCACTACAAGCTCAAAAAACGTCGTCTCAACTCATCCCTCGCTCGGAAAGATGTTCTATCGTCGCTCGTGTACCCACATGCTCTGGTTGATAGCGGGCGTCGTCCCTGCTTATGCGCTATATGATACAGTTAGAGTTCCTTGTCGCGACCTTCTCGTCAAAGACACCGCGACCCTCCGAACCAGGGCGTCGCAAGAAGGAAAATTGATGGCCCAATGTTTCAAACAAGGCTTAAAGGTCTATGAACTCCGCGACCGTGCCCTCGTCAAGTCTCTATCAGAGCAATGCAAACGCCATCAGCTCAAGATGGAATAGCTCGATGCTAAAGCGAGCACCGCCATATCCAGAGGTAAGTCCGTCTCCAAATTCTTTTAACAGCGAGGCTCGGAGCGCTCGCAGAAAATGGCAACCAAGTAAGGTGCCACTCAGCGAAGACCTCGTACCTCGTTGCATGTAGGACCAACTGCCCTCCGAAGTGAACCTCTTCATTGGCTCCACATGAAAGGACGCCGTTAAGTACGCCGAGAAAGTCCTCGCAAATGGTCTTCAAAGAGGCGATCCAGAGGTCCGTTTGATCGTCTGTATGTCCATTCCCTCTTCCCCGTCCGCGAGCTCAACTTTGGTCTTGTGATCTTTGGCAAGGCCGAGGCAATTATTCCGACGATGGCATCTCCAAGCTCAAACCTACGATACTATAAGCGATGTAGACGTGAGTGTTCCCTGTCAGGTGTCTTGACCGTCATCAACTAGTTTTCTAGACGTGGGCTTGAGGTTGAGGTGGAACCAGGCGCCATGCTGTGGTGTCATTGGACGACTGAGCATGAAGGTCACAACACATGTGAAATTTTTTGTGCTGAATCAGATCGAAACCTTGAAACACGCTTCTCCGTGGGACGGTGGATCGCAAATTGATGCTGAGCGACGATGTGGCCGCCAGGATCTAGTGATACTGTAGGTCAATAACATATGAGCCTTGCCATCTTTCCTCAGCTGAGATCACGGTAACAAGACCGCCTGAATTGTTCCTGCTACCACGGGAATTTAATTGTGCGCGCTTTGTTAGTTTGTCTCGATTTTTCGACCCCCGTTTGTTTCGTGGGTTTCGGAATCTCCATTCCGATGTGGTTTCTGCGACCCAAAAACTTGAAACGCAGCTGTCATGCGGAACGAGTGGTTCAGAGGCTATTTCTTGTAGTACCAAGCGTGATTAGTCTGATCGTCACTCGTGGACCTGCGGATCAGTGAGCGCGTGCCGGCTGCATCATTGTAACTAGTCAATGAAACACTGGAGTAGCAGGTGCTTCCGTGCGACTCGGCCTCGTTGTTATCTCGCACGGCCTAGCCTTTCAAATTCAAGTACTAGTCGCTCCGCACTTGAGGTAATGGTAGACGGCCACAGGTCGGACCCGGGATTCTGCTGCAGTTCCAGGGAAAGTTAGGTGGGCAAGTGCTGCGCAGCAAAGGAGTGGCAGGACGAAAAAGGAATGGGAATCCTGCAATCGGCCCGGGCCAATCGGGCGTCGCACCACGTGTTTGTTTTTCGACATGAGTATCTGCGAATTGAAAGCACAATAGGCAATGTACATGGTTACGGATGATGGGTTTACTGGATTCAAGGCTATCGCCTCCTTTGTGTCCGACGACTCTGACCTAGTAGAGATGGACGCGTTTGAGTGACATGCCCGACCGAGTGTGTACACTGAACGTACTTTTGTCTTTTGCCTTCGTGGGTGCACCCTTCCCTCTTGCACGCTTCATGTCCACGTCCCACAATCTCTGTGCCTCTGCAAAATTTACCAACTCTAGCTCCGGCCACTGTCTTGCAAACTTGGACATGCTGAGGTCGATGTCTTGGGGGTAGTAATTGGACATTGATGGACCACGAAGCCTGGCGCGCAAGTACTTGGCGCCCGTTCGTGCAGAAGTGGGATTGTATGCAGTCTGGAAAATAGTACATCGAGCCCTTACAAGTGCAGTCAAGCGACTAGGAGTGACAGCTGCTGCCGCCATGGTGGTTGTTGGCAGACTAGTTTTGTTATTGTCAACATTCTGGATGGTTACCCAATTTGGTAAAACGAGCACTGGGACCTTGAACCCAAACCACCTCCACTCTGTATTATCTTCCAGTTGACGAATATAGGTTACTTTGTATCCGCAATGTTGTTGAATGGACACCTACGCACGGCTTGTCTTTTCTGACGGCGATTCTGATGCCGGAGGAACCTCCAATGCTTGCGGAACATGCTTGCTCGCTGGATCGTCAGCCCTAACCCCTTCTGTCAAAATCACATTGTGCGAGGAGCGTACGGGTCTCAGTGAGTCTTGACCGCAGATATTATCGGACTTGCATTTCGGAAATGATCTCATCTCTCCCTTCAGATTTATTCAATTCCTGTGTATGTGCACTCTCTTTGCTAGCGTCGTCGTCAGCAAGAGACCATGTTAATGCCGACCACTGCGGCCGAAATCGAAACGCGATACATCGTCTCCGTATGGACTGCCTTCAGCGACGTTCCAGGATGTGCTGCACGCGTAACCCGTGTACTCTCAGGCACGATCGTCTTGAGCAAAGTCCCATTCTAGTTGATCCCCTGACCGTTTTGTCGTCGCTGTATAAAATAGCACCCTTTCTGAGCCTCACCCCTTCCTCACCAAATATTCACTGAAAAGCGTACTCCTGATCATCTGCTCTTCATCGTCATCCCGATGGTGTTCTTACTCTTCTCCGCGTGCTCTCTCCTCTCGCTCGTCCTCGCCAGCCCAGCCGTTTCGCCAGCTAAGCGTGACATGTGGGCACCCGCAATCACCTATCCGACCACCGGCACCATCTGGAATGTCGGCGGGACTTACACTGTCACCTGGGACACTTCTAACCCCCCCTATGACGTCTCTAACCCAATCGCCGAGCTTCACCTGCGCCAAGGTGATGCATTCGGTGGTTCCACTGAAGAGGCTCCGATCGCGCAAAACTTCCTCTTGTCTGACGGACAGGTCACCGTGACCGTTCCTTGGGACACCCAGCCCGGAACAGACTGGTGTCTCGTTCGTAAGTCGGTTCTCTCACGTGGCCCGAGTATATACTCATGCGATGTGTTACAGTCATGGGCGACTCCGCTGATTTTAGCGCGCAATTCACGATTAACTAGTGATCATCATGATACCAGTGGTACAAAGCAGTCAGCGCAATTTTTATCCCGTTAATTTTATCACGAAAATTGTCAAAAAAAAAAGCGTTTTCAAGTTCTACATGAGCGTTTGAGTTTTTATTTGCTTCGGTTGTGTTCGTGTCTCGTTTGATGATAGTACCCAAAGGCAGTAGTACTACGTGTCTTGTACTCGATACAAGTAGGTTTGATATTGATGGTACTGCTACCTCCTACGATTGAAGCCTCGCCTACTTGTCTGGCTCGTTGCGACAAATGCACAAACTTAGGCTGCACCCAGATGGTACCGACCAGTACCGCCCACGCTACTAGTCCTTCGGGCCTCGAGAGGTCACCCGGCAATATTACTATGTGGGGTAAGAGACCGGCGTTTGCTTATTCTTCGATTTATCCTCCAGATCGGCGGCCGTGTGAGGACACTGGGTATAATCCACAGATATGGTCGATCATCCAGATGCCGGTTGTACCAATACTGCCTGCAACTCCCGGGCCTCGGATCCGGACACTACTAGGCCGATCGCAACGCTGTGCGAAGCGTGCTCCAAGTTGAACGTACAGCACCTCTCCTTTCCCTCCCTCCCATGTCGCAGCCCGCTCCCCTGCTCTACGCCCCCGATCGACGGGTACCTTTCGGCGTCCCTCGCGATGGGATCCGTCCGAGACGTCCGCGCCCGGCGAGCGAAGTGCGACCTGTGCTGCCTCGTCACCAGGGATCTGCCAGCGCACAAGGACGTCGACAATGGCGAGTGCCGGATCCGAGAGAGCGCCGAGTTTTGCAACTTTGTGCTGCCGGAAAGCGTGCATGCGATCGATCCTGCCGCGACGCACGTCCATCTCACGCAGGCGGTCGTGATCCTAGATAAGCCCGCAGCGAACCAGTTCCACGGGCCTGCCCTCCCTTGGAACGTCAAGAAAAGGGATGAGAGTGTTTCCCGTGATGTACTCATATTGCAGGTCAGCACCTTTTTTTTTTTGATAACATTGATGCTCACAATGCTGGTAAAGACCAAGGCCAGGACCTGGCAGCGTCCCCAAAGTGGCGTAAATAGGACAGCGGACGCCAAACACCGGCAGACGGAGCGAGCCTTCCTCGACACGATCGGTGGTAGACCCGTCGGCACGCAAGCAGATACACAGCTCATACAAGCCTGGCTCCGCGCATGCGAGCACACGCACGGCACCCCGTGCATGCCATCCCTACAGCTCCCAGACAGATCGCCAACGTTCGTGATCGACGTGGTCGCGTCGTGTCTCGTGGATACGCCCGTTCGATGCCGATACGTCGCGTTGAGCTACGTCTGGGGCAAGGCCGTCGTGTTCAAGCACGTCCTCGAGAACACTCGAGCGATTCGAAAGTCGGGCGCTCTGCGCGCGTTGCCCATCCCTGCCACAATTCGAGATGCGATCACGCTCGTACGTGCCGTCGGAGAGCGGTATCTGTGGGTAGACTCCATCTGCATCATCCAAGACGACCTGAAGATGCAACAGGAGGAAATCATGCAAATGGGATCGATTTATTCCAGGGCGTTGTTTACTATCGTCGCTGCAGCTGGAGATCATGCAAACAGTGGTCTGCCGGGCGTCGAACCGGGATCTCGCAAACAGGTCCAAGAGACACTAAAGCTTGTAAACTGTGAGCTACTGACGACCATTGGTACAAGAAACTCGCGCGGTGGAATCGATGAAGCAGCATGGGCACAGAGAGCATGGACGTTTCAGGAACGCATCTTGTCCAACAAGATATTGGTATTTTCGGAGAATCAGGTCTACTGGCACTGCCGCGTAACATCACAGGAGGAAGAGCGTGCTCTAGAACACGTGGAGGAGATTGATCGACATGACCGGACTTTTCCTCAGACGGCCAGTGGCATCGATGGATTACCAAGGGAACCTCTGGAATTTTGGAAATATTGCGGTTATTATAGAGATCTGTTGGGTAGTTATTGGAAGCGGCAGTTGACCTATCCAGGGGATATCCTTAACGCGTTTAACGGTGTTACCGAGATTCTCGGTGCCATTCAGAACGATAGATTCTTTTGGGGCCTTCCCGAGTCTATCTTTTCGTACGCGTTAGCATGGCGCCTGCTGGGTTACTCTTCACGAAACAACATTCAGGTCCCCATATTTGAAAGCGATGGCACAAACCATTCAGTACCAATTCCCTCTTGGAGTTGGGCAGCTTGGTCGGGAAAGGAGTCGGTGCTCGAGCTGGAAATTATGGACGGGTACCGAAATGTCGTGCAACCTGTCATCCGATTCAACATAGTGGATACCACACGCCGGCTAGTCGCGATCAAAGAGGCATGGCAGGATGACCGTGGACGGGCTGCATGGCAAGATGCAGAACCCGAACGAATTCCAAACCTCTCTTCCTACTCCATCACCCAGATTGGACAACTGCACTTTTGGACCAGCATTGCGAATGTCAAAGCTATTCGAGAGCGCACGCTGGAGGGGAGAGCCGTGCGTTATGAGCTCTTTGATTTTCGACTCGATACAGATGCAATGATCGAACCGAACAGCATCGTGCACCAAGACTTTATCGTCATTGCAGCAATGGGTCGCGGAGATAAGGCTAGGTTGGTCCTCTTGGCAATTGAATGGAAAGAATGTGTGGCGTACCGGGTAGGGAAAGCAGAAGTGAAGGAAGTGGAGTGGATTCAGATAGGTAATAGAGAGTGGCGATGGATCACATTGGAGTGATATCCAGTTGAATGTACAATTTGTTGATGTGATACGAAGCCTAAACACCTCATATATATATGCGGTCTCATTTCTCACCCACCAGGCGAGCGGGTGCTTTCGCTATGAAAGAAGACACGTGGCGCTTGCCAACCCTCGTCTGTGCAGCAATGTCATTGGCCAGCGCACTTAGGATCAACTACGAAGATGGGTCGGGTCAAGGCGCTTCTTGCGTGCGCCGTTGACCACGATGAAGCTAGGATAATTACATCAGGCTGTGTATCTCAAAGTGTGCCATGTATCAGCCTATGGCCGTCCGGCAAAGTTGAAATTGCTTACCGTTCCTCTTCGCGGGCACTGAGCAACAGTCATCACCGAAGGGTTTATGGTGTCGCGCATACAAGTACACAAGACCGCGTTACTATGGACGTTTTCCACGGTAAACACAAGATCCGATGAATACCTCGAAATTTCTGACGCCTTTGGGCATTCGCTTGCCGGCTGGCAAGGTGCTTCTATGAATCGGCCCACCACCACAGCAAACAGCGCATCGCGCGAGTCACGGCAGGTTCCAAGTTTGGATATGGGATATCCCGCGTGTAACACCACCAGGTCTTGTGCATGGATGGTTCTCGTCGTCTCAAAAGAGAGGGGCAAGGGACAAGTTCGGAATCTATACAGCAGTTGGTACCCCACCATGATAGGCTGGGAAGAAGACAAGCACATTCCTCTGGAGCCAGACATGCCACTACGCTGGTGCTGCTCCCACGAGAACTCAAGGATTTGGCAAGACTCGGAAACTTGAGTGAAGCAAACTCTTTGTTTGTCAGTCATCGACTCGCCAACCCGTCGACGTGAGATGACGGTGATGGTGTATAGTTCGTATGAAGATAACGATGGAGAGATACGCTGAGAGCCGTGGAAATGTAAACATCCTGGACTAGGCTCGACTAGACACTCTTGTGACGTTGGCTTGCTTGGGACCAAGGCTAGCCCGAGTTTGTCTCAAGTGTGCAGTAGATGAAGGGTCCAAGCGTGGACATTAACGCTGCAACTAGGCTTGGATGTACTACCAGAAGTAGCTTGAGCTACTTTGCCAGCAAAAACAAGCGTAGTATATGCATACGGGGAGTCAACCCTTGACCCAAGTATGCTGTCAACAATGATGTGAGCGTCTTGCGGGGACTCAGCCTCGAGCAACATACCGCCTTGCGAGCCTCAGTCAACCCTGTCTTTTTCCATTCAACCATACGCGGGTCCGCTTCATCAAATTGGCTACACAATGAGCACGAACGCGGACGCAGTCCCTGACGCACAAACCCTTGCGCAAAATGGGCTCAACCCGGGGCACCTCTTCCCGTGCGACCCTACCTGGGTTTTTCTTCACTGCTGGCATCAAATCATCCACCATGACGATAAGCACGGAATCACACCTCAAGGATACAAACCACGCACCTTTTTCATAAAATAATGCGCCGCACAGGTTCTCGAAATAGGCGACACTCCCTTCGAGGCAAAGACATTGGATGCACTGAGAAGACTTGTAAGTTTGAGTGGATACAGCGCCTCGGTGGGGAGCAAAAAAAGCCAATTCACAATTGGAACCAAGTTGTCGACTAAACAGCGTGACCTTTGTCGCGTGCTCCCTCCAGGCTCTACGGAGCACTTCGATTATTTATGACTGGAAGGCAGAAATCCCTACTCGGCACTATTAGAATGGTAAAACTGGTACATAGTGGATAACCCACGGCGTTCTCCGACAATTACTGGCTGATCAGAATCATCTACCACAACATGTCGTCAGGCACCTCTTCGCAGTAACTATTCAGTACTTCTTGTTGAAGACTCGTCTGGGATTGATGGTCATTTTTTCAGACAGCCCACAATTGAATCTTCGATTGATCACCCTGCTGAAAGGCCCACCGAGCCACTAATCGGTTCAAAAGAACCAAGAAAAAGGGACCCACCGATTTCCACCAACGATCCAAGTGTTGACAGAGAAACCTCGTTAGCAATAATGTTGTCTCGCTTTGCTGCAGGTGATTGGACTAATGTGGTCGGTTTGTAGTTCTCGCCTACAGCATGCCAAAGTCGGCCGCGAAAGGCAACCAAGACTGGTTCTGCCTCAAGTAACTGTCTCGTGAGTACTGAAATTGTTGTATGTCTCTGGAGCCAAGATGGCCGTTTTGTCAGACAAGGCACTGTTCCAGAAAGCTCACTACCCGTCCTACCAAGTTTACCACGGGGCCGTGACCCAGCTTATAGTGACGATCCGCCGCAACCAACTTTCCCGTGAGTAATGAAGTTGTTGTATGTTTCTGGAGCTGAGACGGTTGTTTTGTCAGACAACACACTGTTCAAGAACGCTTACCTAGGAGGCGTCATGAAGACCATGCTCACCAGTCGCAAGAATGGTATCCTGAAATAGGCCCCGCTGTAAGTGATCTCACACATCTCACCAGACAGCGATCTCATAGTTTTTCGTTTGCATAGGAACAAATAAATCGTGTGTAACTTTCTATTTTTCCGTGTACGTCTGTTGCACACCACCATTCGCTTTTATCAGAGAAATTGGACGACCTCTTGCAATGGCTCGATGGTCCAGACTATACCATAAAACATCAAGCACTGGCTACATTACATGTACATGGTACATGTTCGTGGTTTCACAGCACGCATCAATATGTGGAATGGAAAAACAGAATGAATTCTTTTCTTTGGGTGCAAGGGAAAGGTAAGATTTATAGTCTTTGCTCGATATACACACCAGGTCCTGAGAGTTTTACAGCAGGGTCTGGGAAGTCGGTCTTGATGTCTGTTCATAAATTGTACTAATTTACACACCATACTGACCCCAATTGTAGCCACTCCACCATCGAATATATTTTCAAACCGACCGACGATCCCGTGTTGTATTTCTATTGTGGCTCTCGGGATGACGGATGCGGGACTGCCGTACAAGTTATGACCTCTCTCCTTTGTCAGATGCTGCACTACTTCCGCGACAGCTCTCTGCACCTCCGTGACGACTCCGCCAGGACTCGAATCAGGAGTTTCATTGATGCGCTTTTCAGCCAGAGATCCAACAGCACTCCGATCGATAGTCGACGTCTCCCGTCCTTACTTGCTAGTGCTGCCGAAAAACTACGCCAGCACCCTGTTATCATAATAGATGCACTAGACATGTGCGAGGACGTTGAGAAGCTCCTGGATGCGCTCACAGAATGTCACAAGAGTGGGTGTATGCGGATAATTGTCACCAGTCGTCCGCTGCAGACAATCAAGGATAAGTTGCATGTGATTAGTCCAATCTCTGTTATTTCTTGGAAAGAGTTCGAAGAGGGGGTGTCCGCGGACATATCCACGTTCATCGAGAAAGAACTGAATGCGTGCGGGTGGTTTGAAGCGGTAGATGCCAACTCTCAGAAGCGAGCAAAGTCAATCTTGTCGCAGAAGGCTGAGGGGATGTAAGATTCGTTCCTTCAAGAATATCCTGAGCTGATCTTTACTTCACAAAGGCTCTTCTGGGCCAAACATCAAGTCGACATGTTCATTCGATGCTCGAATATTTCTGCGGCCTGGGAATCGCTTGACAAGCTGCCTATTCCGGTCCAAGACCTCTATGATGGAATCATACTTGACATCGACAAACGGAACCCCGAACCAAAAGTGGTGCGACGTGTGCTGGCGTGGCTTATGTCTGCCTTGCGACCAATCCGATTACGCGAAGTTGTCGAAGCGCTTACAATCGACCTTAACCGGTGGACGATGGAACAAAAGCGGCTGCGCAGAGTTGTCAACGTTCCCGCGTTCACCAACATCCTTCGTCCTAAAACTATAGAGGTTGAAGTGGGCGTTGCTCTACTTCACATTCTTGGAAACCTTGTAACGCATGATGAAGAAACCGATCACATCACCTTTCTCCATTCGAGCATCAAGGTAACGTTTGGTTTTACCGTGTTGAATGTTTAACCAACTTACCCAGGTATACCTTGCCGATTCTTCAACAAACTCACACTACCATCTCGACTTGCGAGACGCCCACGAAGAACTTGCGGCCACATGCATGTGTTACCTTTCACTCTGTCTCTCTAATTCCCTTATATCCGTCAACGATAAACTGCCATTTCGTATCACTCCTGGCATGCATGCGAGGTTATCTGCAGTATCACACTACGCAGGATCTCCGCTTCTCGATTATGTACTCACCACATCTTTCAATCACCTCGCATTCCTCCTCCAAGACAATGAGGCGGTTCTTGGTTACTTGCTAGCTCTCGAATCGGATCTCCAGAAATATCCTGATGCATGGAATCATCTTTGCAAGCTCCATGATCGCGCCCTTCCTTGGCCATCCACAAAGCACGATTTCGTGATTTACGTGTTGATCGCCTTTGCACCTGCTCTACTCCTAGGTGCATTCAT